>QLOJ01000426.1:0-50220 GCA_003313625.1 Tricholoma saponaceum
CTTTATGAAGAATCGACGATCCAACGTGATGAATGGAAGAAGACCGTCGGAATGGAAAATGAAAGGAAGGCGTTACATTTCGTGATTATGATCACCATTTTCGGTCATGAATTTCCGAGACTATCATAGTTTTTCTGCGTATGGGCTTACATAAACGCCAGGGGGCATGGAGACACGGTGGAGATAGAGGATCTGAGGAGCCAGGATGGAAAACGTCACGTCCCGGATATGTATTGAAGCCTGGGAGTCAGGTCCTATTTTGTCGGTCAGTAAAGCGAAAAAATGAGGCGTCTTATCTCAGTTATCTACATATCGTCGTCTGCGGTGACCTGGAAGCTATATGGGGTTTCGTGTTCGGGTTAGCTGAGATGCTCTGTGAATTCCAATCTATGAAAGATCGTCAGATAAGCAATGACCAGATTAGTGACGGCATAATGAATTTTTTACAGTATCCCTTGTCTTTTTTCGTGAGCGTAAATCTTAGAACGTTGCCATGGGTACAAGCGCCATTCAAATGATGAGAAAGGGCAGGAAGGGGCAAGGGACGATCGACATACGATCGTAATCACTTATGATCGTCGATGATGCGAGAAACCCGTGTAGACTAACTGAATAGGAACGTGCTTGTTTTCTTTTCAAATTCTCTAAAGAAATCTATCACAACCATAGAGTTAGATCCCCTTTAACATTTATACATAACGTGTACATCTTACAAAACATTTGACCTTGCTTAAACAAGCAGCAGCGATATACAACTAACAAACAAAAGAGCAGAAAGCTGCATCTGAGAAGTCTTCCGGGTATTCTCGTAGACAATAATGAATAAGCCTGCGCTTTAAACGCCGTACCTAAAACAATAATAGAGCACCGAGTCCGTCTGTACGTTTAGCCCTACTGCCCTTTGCTGCATCCTTTGTGTTTGTGGCTGTGTTCATTCTGGCCCGAAACGAAAACGGGGCCGCCGCCTGCACCGACGGCGCAAAGGTTAGGCGGGGGGTAAGGGGTGAACATGTTCGGGTTCAGCGGGCCGGGGAACGTGCTACTTAAGTTGGTGAGCGGGATGCTGGCACCACTGATATGGTTGTTTTTGTAGCCTGTTACGTCGGCAACCAGGGAATATACGTTGGACATGGTCCTGAAGAACGGGTGAGTAAGCAAACGATTTCAAAGGGACGAGATAACAGACGCTCACTTATTAGTATCGCCGCGTCCAAGGGAGTCGAGTCCCCAGTTGGCCTGGACAGTGCTCATAGATGAGTAATGTGTGTAGAAGGTTGGGTCGGTGGTCCCTTGGAGCTCCTTGGGCACAGCACCGCCAAGCAGCACTGCCCAGATGTGGTTGTTAATGCTACCAGTCTTGTTCTCGTCGAATGTCAATAGAATGAGGGTTTTTTCATCGTTGAAACCTTGTCTTGGAGAAGAGGAATCAAAAAGTACTTGAGCCACTCAGCCATGAAATTGATGTCGGTGTCGTGGCCGTCGTTGACAAGGTTGGGGGTGATAAAGACCCACTGAGGGATAGCAGACGCGTTGACATCAGCAGCAAAGTCGTTGAAGTTACGTTGGAGGGCTGCACGGGAGGAGACGTTGGCAACCGAGTCGTAGATGATGAGTGGGTTGTGCTTCCGGACATAGAATGTGTATGGAGGGGCGGAAGTGTTCAAGTAATTTTTGGACGCGAAGCTGAAATTTTATTGGTAAACCGTAGTGAGCCTGAAGGGCATAAGGAACCTACCTGAAGCCAGTGAAGCCATCCGAGGGCATATTCTCCTGGTAGGATGCCCATGAAACATCTTTCAATTCCAGAACATCGACCATGGTAGAGATGCTACAAGCAGAATGGAGTCAATACATATGTCAAGGATTGAGAAACCAAAGCAGACTTTGAGGGAATGGCATAGAAGGCATCATCCCTTTGAGAAGCTCGTGTTAGCAATGATACAGGATGAGTAGTCAGGAGAGGACATACTTCATACCAAAGAAATCACCTCCGACGACACCAATGTAGTTTGGCTCCGAAGGGTGAGTCAAGGCGTAATATTGATCTAGCAGAATGCCTTCCTTGGCGAGGGCAGCAAACGTGGGCTGTACAATTACTTATTTAGCTGAGGATGTAAAATTTATTCTATAAATTGCGTACGTTGTTAAACGCGGTGTCGTAATCCGTGTTTTCGAGCCAGATCTATGGGTGCTACAATGAGCGAAACATAAAGAAGGAAAGGAGAAATAATACCTGGATAAAACGGTCGAATTGCTTGCCGGGAACGACGTGGCGTTTTGGGAGAGAGCCATTGCTGCTGCCTACATAGTTGGAAGAAGCGACAGTGGGACCTTGAGAAGGTGGCACAAAGGCTGGGACCTGGAAGAGTCGTGAGCAGTGTTATAACGAGATAGTACAGAGACATACAGCACTGTAGGCAACTGGAAGAGCGAGCAAGAGAGCAGAGAACTTGGACCACATCAGGGGCGACCTTGAACTGCTTCACTTCTGAGCACCCCTAGATATTTATATAGTGATGAACTGGTACGGGAACAGTTGTGTAATACCTTTTCTCCCATACAAGAATTCACCGTACCCTGACATGTTAGAAAAGAACAGAAATGCACATGGTACTCCGCCAACGTGTGTCCGTCACTGTCAGTTGTAACGTGTGTACACACGTGATCGTTCACACCCACCAATCCGACACTCACTGTGACTCAGGCTAATCCGACTCGGAGTCCTTGCTTGCAAACGGGCGGACTCGCTCGGAAGCGTGTTCATTGTTTTAGCCTGGCTGCCAAGCTTCCCCCCTTGAACGGTTGCCCGCCTTTCCGCTTTACTTTCTTTTCTTGCCTGATGTTCGCCTCGGCGGCCTCGCAGTCACATCCTTGTGTTGCAGATTTGCAGTTGTCGTCTAATAAGCGGCGGTCTCCAGTTTCCCACCGAGCGATACATAGGTGTTGCTAACAAAGATTCCACTCCCTACTTGCCTGACCCTATATATTTCATGAAGAGACCCTGCATGCAATTTCCATCATTGCTTCTCTATACTGCTCTGTAGTGTCAACACCCTGTCGGCTTCGGTCTCGCTCACTGATACAACGGCTAACTGGACTTGGGTCTGTGCTACAGCTTAGTAGTAGTTTTCTGCTGTACTGTTTTTCCCTGTGGCGCTCGCTTGCAATGGGCGGAAGTGTTGTTTATGGTTTTACCCTGTTGGGGTTCCGCCTTTCCGCTTCGCTTTTACTTCTTTACCTGATATTCGTGTCGCCTCTGTCGTATTCCTTGCGTTTCCGATGTCATGTCGTTTCTCTCCGTTGTTCTGCCTGCGATAGCGGCTGACGTCAGACGGAATGTTTCGGACCATACATCGCCGTTGTCGGGTGACCAGTTGAATGGGTCAATCCAATTTACTGTTGCGTCAGTTATGTATGGGTGGTGGCACTTCTAGGCTAGCAGCCCCCGACATCTCGTGGCCCATCCAGCTCTCGGTCGTTCTGGAAGCGCTCTTCTAAGTAACTGGGGGCAGCTACGGCAGCTCCTGGGGGTTCTCAAAGCTAAATGGTCCAGCTCAAGTATTGACGGAAGTACCCATTCATGATTAGAAGCTAGTCAAAATCTTGTAAAGCTGAATACAGACATCGGTGTGATAGAAATCGGGGAAAGAATTTTATTCGCCGTGATCAATACAAGTATCGAAAACTTTTCCTCTTCTCCAATGCTTCCCCGAAGGTCATACCTCACAGACGAGCAGCCTCTTCTATCCTAGGTTACCCCATCCAGTGCTGCTTTCTCGTCGGCATCCAATTTTTTGTTCCTATAAATAAGCATCGGATGGATAACTTTGAATCCAAGAAAATGTGAGCATATGCATGTTGACAGATGAATTCAAAACGATAGGCCCCTCATAGAAAATTACACACATTACGGGTCTTGAATTCTGGTGATCTCGTACCCTTATTTAGCTATGCGAGACTCGGAGGTTCGGCAGTAAGCAGCAGAACAATATGTTATGATTTTTGTTGAAATGTTCTCCGGGGTCCGGGGATCTCCGCAATGTGTGTGATTTTTTGGGAGGGGCCTATTGTTTTGAATTCATCTGGAACACAAACCAAACAACAGGAAGTTGTAAATAGCTAAGTAACATTGATGATAGGGTTCTCCTGATGTCTCATGAGGACTTGTTCATGCCGGGTGCAGCCATGGCCAAACCTTAACAAGTGTGCTATTTTTTACAAGTCCGAGGTATGAGTCACTGATGACTTGGAGGACTTGTCTTTTTAACCTGATTGACCTGCAACAAAAGTGATATGTTAAGTCTGATGGCCCCTACTACCTGGCAGGCATCAGGATTTTAACTTTTTTGAATGTAAATTGTTGAATTTGTCCAAAAAATTGTAAGTGTGACAGTGCCAAATGGGCAAGGGAAGCATAACAACTATCTGCAGAATGATAGGCCCTTTCGAAAACAGCTTGTTTATGTTCCATCAGTGATTTTGATGTGCCATGGATATGTCCAAGGCTTCCAGCTAAACTCATATCGATAGGCCTCTCTTGAAAAAATACACACCATCAGGGGCATTTGATGGGCAACCTGATATTCTGCCCTATTCGACATCTGAAAACTACGCTACTGTTTTTGTCATACAATTTCCTTGAAAAGCCGTCAACCAAGAAGTTGGATCTCATCTATTTTTTCGAAGGGGCCTAGAGTCAATATCATGATGAGAGCGTATATCGGCACCGTGACTCGGACATCGGCATTTAGCTGATGGTACCAAACACAGCCTGAAGGCATAACTTGAAACAAAGGTTTTGCGAGAGGCCTATCGTTCTGCAAATAGCTGGATGGCAATCGATGCCAAATTCAATATGTAGTGCTTACTAGACTCACTTCGCCGAAATATTTTGATTGATCATGTTCTTCGGGACCCCTAACCGAGCTGATAGCGATGGTACACTGGTGCGGGAAATAATCAACGGCCAATAGTTTTACAGATGCCTGCTGGCAATGATTATTTTTTTTGTCGTCCTGGGACCCGTGTCGATCGGGGAACAATCGCTTATATTTGTGGACAAAAAGGAATGATCAATGCTTGTCCTATGACTCGGACGTCCGACGTCTAAGGTGGATCAACTTGACTATCTCCCAACTATCTCCTTGATATTGTTGCTCACCTGTTCCATGGATGACCGAGATCGACGAGAACCCACAAAGCCTTAACTTATAAGTGTCCGAGTCTGTACGCTCATTCCAACATTCAAGTTACCCACCTTGAGGCCGCCTTCAACAACTTATATCCGAAGTAGTATGACTGTGACTCCTGATGATAGCGCACGCCTCCAGAGGTTGGGCATTGTGCTTCTGTCAAACCTTGCCTTTGTATTAACACTCACTTTTCTACATGGTAATAATCTTACAATTCACCCTGCCGACGCTCCAACACAACTCTGATCCTTCTACTTCAGGCATATCCACAATCGTCTTCTCCATAGCAATACGCACCACCTTGTCTGAGTGTGAACCATTGATTTTACTAGAGGTCTAACTTCCATTTACAGGCGCCGAGGACTCAAATCTCGCCCAACATTGGCGATGTTCATTCTAATCACCCTCATCTTCACCTTGGCCACCTTATACTGGGTTACATGGATGGCGTTTCTTATAATTCAGATTCGCTTGGCGCTTGTGGAGAACAGTGGTATGAGGTTGTCTGAGAAGCAGAGGTTAACCAACGCAGCAACATCCAAGCTGGATCCAATCCAGAAATTTTCTGCCCCGCTAATGGTGTCGTAACTTCAATTTCTCATCTTACAGCCACCTGAAATGTCTTCTCCTGCCATCCCTAGTGGATTCTTAATGACGGCGTGGTTGTGTGGCGAGCTTGGGTCCTCTTTCCCGAACGCCGATGGGTCATGGCTGTCCCTCTTTTCTTTTTGTTGGCAACATTCGGTGAGATTTGACACTTTATCACAGTTATTTAACTCAGATTACTGACCTACACACCGGCATCTGCATCAGTGAATATGCTCACTACCTTCGTGATGGATACCCTGTCAATAATATCGGTTGGCAAGAACAACACTATGACAGAAAACACTGTCATTATCTCTATAGTAACAAACCTTATTGCTACCTTATTGATTGCATACAAACTATGGTTGGCCAATAATCGCTTTAATGTCAATGATGATTGCTTATTCCTGACAGGGGCCACCGGAAAGCCACTTCAAATCTTGGTCTGAAGGCACGAAAGTCTCGTGTGCTAAAAGTGCTATTCCTTCTTGTAGAGTCAGGAGTCTTCTTCCTCGTATTACAAGTAAGTTTTTGATTTTGATATCATACCCATGTAAGTGATACTACTGTCTGACTTCCACTCATATCTTAGTTGGTTGGCTTGTTGTTAAGCTGGTTAGACCCAGGTATTCCAGATACAGCTGTTTTTTATACAGCTACTACTTACCAGGCCTTTTACAATGAGGTTATGGCGAGTCTTCCACCAGCCTATGATCTGTGTTGGCATTTCACTGATCTGACAAGTTCTGCCAGGCAATGTATCCCTCGTTCATACTTCTCATGGTCAACAAAGAGCGCTCGATCGTGAATACGTTTGGTTTCAGCACAGTACTCGGGGACAATAGGAACGGTGAAGGCCACACCAATAGCGCTGAACACCGTCCAGCAACTATCGGACATCTTGTCTTTGCCAACCCTCCCACTGCTAAGAGCACCGTAGATAATGTGCAGTCACTTTCATCTGGACATCTCACTTTCCCTGGAGGTCCTGGAAGCAATGATTCATGATTGGCTTAGGCTTTTGAAATTTCACCAAAAACGCAGAATGGTTACATAAAATAGTTCTGTTTGATCCTCAATATAAATATAAATTGTCCAATATTTTTCAATGAGCTGAACCTTTGCAATGGTAGCTATTAACTAGAGGTAATCACAGGAGTAACCGCTCGTTCTAGCAAATCTCTCCGAAATTCTCCTTATCCCTCTCAACACTTTATTAGATCTCCCTGTCAACGCTCTACCTACCAGAGCCTTTAGTAGTTCCACCAAGCCCTGTTGCTCCCATGGGCCCCACTGCCTTCCCTTCCAGCCGTGCCCAGATCGACGACAGGCCTCAGGCCACCTGGAGGGAGGGTGAGAATAGGATGGGCGATTGTACTCGTACTCATAGGAGAACGGTTGTGCCACTGGATTGGGGTCAATGGTATAGAATATACCAAGAATGAGAGCAGCAGGGATACTCAACCTCTCCATGGCAATCGCCAGCCAGCGCTTCTGTCGTCTACTCAATGCCACGCCAAATGCCCCTCCTCCCAAAATCGTCTTGTACCCCACCTCCAACCTGTGGAACATTGCAGCCGTAGGCATCTCCCTCGTCGCATCCTGCACACCCAAACATAGATTCTCTAATATACGCTACCCCTTCAGCACTGCCCTGCTCACCACGGACGCTGAGATATCACCAATCCGTGTCATCCAAGAGCACCGTCTCGCTATCCACATGGTATAAATTGACTGCGGTAAGGTAGATTTGTCAGAGCCAGAGGATCCGACGACCAAAACAAGTATGAAGGTAGAGTGAGGAGAAGTGGTTAGTACAAGATGGGCAGCTGAACGACAGAGGCGTCATGGGCAAGTTTTCCGAGGGGTGGTGATTTTGCTGATAGGGATGACAGAGCGGGAAGACAGAGAGGCTGGATGTCATAGGTGAAGGACGGGGTGAGTCCAAGTCATGGGTAAGGGTCAGACTGCCTTTCGTGAGCGTGATGAATCAGATACACACTTATAAGTTGCCCTAAATATGGCTCCGAATTCGCCAACCCAGAAGTTCTGAGTGGTAGTTATGCTCCTACATGCACCATTCAAGTTTGAGGACCTCATCGAGGCACGGTCCACAAGGTTAGTGCAGGTGGCTTTCTTGATCTGTTTTGGAGTGAGGGATTGGGAAAGGCATTCCACAAGTATAAGGAGTAGAGTCACGGCGGTGAGAGACTAGCAACAATGCAAACGGTAGAACAAGGAACGTAGTTCAGTTTTGCATAGGTGTTCACTGGCAGATAATGAGTGACAAAGCAATGACGAAAGTGACTTGAACATCGTCGGTGTCTCTGAAAGAATCATATATAAATGGTAGATTATTAGAAGATGATGGGGCAGATATTCAAATCTCTAGAGTAAGAAACTTGAAGGCAATTGATGCAAAGTGAGATCACGGATTTTGTGGCTGTCTTTCTGCAGTGAACGGGTTGCCCACCTTCACTTGCCTGATGTCATCTATGTAAGCGGTCGTTGCTTACCTGTAAAGTGTGAGCTCGGACGCCATTCCAAACTCGCCGTCCTACCAGCTGCGCCGTTTCGCAAGCCAGATGCAGCAGGACCAGTCTCATCTTCCTTCTCGTGCCGTCTGCTACCACATCCTTCTTTAAACGCAAATATTGATGGATGGTCTCTCACCACTGTGAGTCTACCCCTTATACTTGTGCAACGCCTTTCCCAAACCCTCACTCCAAAACAGAACGAGAAAGCCACTCCCACTACCCTTGTGAACCGTGCCTCAATGAGGTCCCCAAATGGTGTATCTGGGGGCGCAACTACCCGGGCCGCTTCCAAGTTCATATTCAGAAGTTCTGGGTTGGCGAAAAATTCATCAGAGGTGGCGGAATCGGAGCCATGTTTAGGGCAACTTACAGATGTGTGTCTGATTCATCACGCCCGTGAGTACTACCCATGGATAACCTAAATCAAGTCATGAGAACTCACGTACATTGTAGCCCTGAAGCTATGGCGATCAAACCTTGGTACCTATGTTCTGGTATTCTTCATGGACGATTGACATTGAATTGCGACCGTAATCCGAGTCAGTGCCTGGGCAATCACGACCAATCAGTCCCAGAAGGCGTTCGGTGTGACATTAGGCGGAGAATTCTCTTCAGCTATCAATGACTGCGGCTTATGCTCTGTGATAAACCCTTACTTGACGAATGACTCATAAGTATATGTTTATTGTTTTTCACAGGTTGAATGGAATTGGATCAACTCCTGGATATCCGGACTGTACACCTTGGGATAATTGGACTGTGAGTTCGGTGTCTTCATTTGCATGTACTATTATTACTTGGCTGACTTTCTCATGTTAGTCCTACAATTCTACCGTGATCGCTGCGTTGAGGCAGGTCAGAAGATCGGTAATTCTACTGTACTCAAGTCCTCTTTGGCACTACAAATTAGGCCTGCAGCAGGGCTATATCCCACAAGGTATTTTTCACGTTTTCAACCAATGCTTGTTGTACATCTGATTCCAACTTGACAGATTCGAGAGAAGCGATTGGTCACTGCGCTTCTGTTCTAGGTTCTGCACGGACACTTGATAGAAACTATGCGCAAACAGCTACTGGAGGGGTGAGCTTTCCTGCTAATTCCTCATGTATGACGCTTATACATGCTTTTGAGGCCTGGAGCTGGGACCGTTATCCCCCCTTAAACATCCTCCCATGCCTTCGCACCACCAATACTTTGACCCTCTTTCTCTGGTACACAAATTTCATTGCTACCGACGTACACCGCTACTGGGACGATAAAAACGCCTTTTGCACCTACGTTCACTGCTGCACCATCTGCAGTGGTTGGTACTGGATGGCATAACAAAGCCGACAATGATCTGGCGTTTGTGTAAGAGTCACACTGCTCCCTCTTTGTCGGCTCACTTTTTTCGTCATGTAGTTCTGTCGCTGGTTTTCAATATCCGGAGTGAGTCCCATGTTTTTTTGGTGCATTTATCGTCGTCTTTGATTACATTTTGTTATTAGTCCATGGAATGCAGTGAACGCGACACTTCCTGCAACGCCTTGCACAGGACATTGATGTTGATATAGAAGTTTCTGTCCTGAAGTCTGAGAACTAGTTCTTGTCATCCGCAGATCCTTAAAGAGCTCAAGCTTGATTCTACGTTGGGCAGGTACAGAAATGCCCGAGCTGGCACTTCAATGTGGGCTGAAAATTTTGTGAGCTCGAATACATGGAAAGTCACGTGCAAAAGACAATAACCGAAGCAGAATTGATCGATGTGGTGTACTATCATGTTTAACGTCCTTCCGGTAGCGCGTCCCGACATTTGACTTGAATATGACCTCAAGTTAAGAAAAAATTGGCTCCAAAACATAATTTAATATTGACCAGATCATAATAGTCGTAACTGTCAACTCAACAGAATTCCGTAATGTATTACATTCTATGTTGGGATTTGTATCATGTACACCGCACGAACCACCTTTTTCCCTCAGTTACAAATTTGATCTTCAGATTGGTTCTTCAGAAAATAAGCGTGAGTCTTGTATTGAATTTCAAGTTCAGAAATCGACTGCTTACCTCAAGGTTCTTGTTGCCTGGGTAGAGATTTACTACAAAACGTGGGTGTTCTGCCGTCCACCCGCCTGCATTGTATCCAAACTCATTAATTATCGTTTGCACCGGTCCAAAGCGTCCCTTGTCATCTTGAAATGACACGTACACTCCCTCATCCCCAAACCCAATGATGTCAAGTGTTCCGCTCCCGGTAAGGTCTGCGAAGAATCTCGGATGCCTATCCACCCGCCATCCTTCGCTGGGGCCAAATCCATCCACAAGAAGCGTGGGTTGGCCAAAGTTTCCGTTCCCGTCATTAAACGATGCAAATACACTTTCGTGCCCAAATCCAATAATATCGCCGAACTTCCCATTGCCTCTGACGTTGGCAACGAACCGAGGGTGATTTTCATCCCACCCAAGATTGCCGGAGAAAAACTCGAGAACTCGTTTAGGGGCCTGGAATGTGCCATTACCGTTGTTGAATGCAACATACACACCGGCGTGACCAAAAGCAACAATGTCGTCCCTTCCATCCCCTGTGAGATCTGCGACAAATCGTGGATGTGTTCCTACACGATAGCCATCGTTCCAACTGAAGTTGTCCAAAACAGCTCGTGGACTTTCAAATTTACCATCTCCAATATTGTACGACACCATGACCCTAGATTCTCCGAATCCAATAATATCGGGCCTTTGGCTGTCAGTCATGACACCGAGGAGCCGAATGTGCTTATTGACATCCCATCCTCCTGTATTGGCACCAAACTCGCGGATGGCGAGGATGGAATAAGAAAAGGTGCCATTGCCATTGTTCAGTGCAATGGTCACACCATCGTTTCCAAACCCCACAATATCGGGCATGCCAAGATTTCTGAGGTCGGATAGTAAACGAGGATGTTTCTTGTCCCAACCATGAGAAGTTCCAAAGTCACTGTAAATCAAATTCGGTTCGCTGAACTTGAAACTACCCTCATTCTTGGATACAATCACACCAGCATCGCCAAAACCAATAACATCGGCCCTACCGTTATTGTTGAGGTCTGCCACAAATCGAGGATGAACTCCAACGATCCAGCCTGCCCCGGCATTAAATCCTTTGATAGCGCTCTGTATTGTGGGTTTTCCGGATGCGGTGCGTAGGATCATGAACCATTCATGACCAAAACCAACAATATTTGCGAATTCATCACTGACTGAATAGAACGAGAGTCAGGATAAAGTCACCCCATCGTGGCTATGCATACTAGTAGTTGCAGCCTGTACCGTCCCGTCCGGTCGCTTAACTGCCAACTTCTCGTCATCTAAACTTGAACGAACAACGTCCGAGTCTGCGCCTTCAAGTTGATTACTGACTGTAGAGAAAGAAGTGAGTAGTGGTATGTATAAGCTAGGCTATGCGTACTCGTTGCAATTTGCCTTGTCATTTCGGTCGCTCTTCGAGTGCTTGTGAAGAAGTTCTGAGTTTGATGTTACTTTCGAATTTGTCATTGAACTATTTAACAAGGCCCTTAGAGCTACAACGCAAGAACATTGATAGATACAGTACAGGGGGGGCATCATTGCTTGACATTGATAGAACGCGGTGATAAAGGTAGGCAGATAACTAGATAAACAATTGCAGCCCAGAGTACCTGATAGAAAATAACATAAGTCCTTCTAGCGCATCTTCATCTTTTTCCATTCGAGTTCCCATGCCGCGCTGGAGCCTGAGAATTCAAGTTCTGAATGAGGATGGCCAGAGAGTGACATCAAACAAAGAAAGTAATCTACGGCCTCGTCCTTTATAATTAGTAGGAGTTTCCAAGCACCCATTGCCAATTTGGATACCCCCGAAATACAATAAAAAAAGATCAAATCTTATTTAAGGAGGACAACAGGCGTTATAGACGTACCGGAGAAGTCCACCTTCGAATCTGTTCAAGTGTGGCAATATTGGCAAGCATGAGAAAACATTGTGAGTGGCACTGGCAGCAGGAATGCAGATTGTTAAGAAATCCCATCTACAGAACGTTTTCATTTTTCGTAGTTAGTCACGAAATAGTCAGAGTCTACTTACTATTATTCAGAGCTATTGGTGGTCATATCTCACGAAGCTCATTATAAGTGTCAATTATCTTGTAATTGTAAGGTTAAGGGCTCACTGTGCAGTTGGTAGAAGTTCTCTGTATCTAATGACAGAACTTAGAATAAAGTTACGTTGCTAAATTTAGGATTATTTGTTTGAATCTTTGAAGTTGTCTATCATTCCGCAAACTACTTGTCAAGAACCTTCAATCTTCATTCATCGTGTCAGCTTCAAGAGTTTTGAAAATCATGAGAATCGGTAATGCCTGCCAGTGTGCAAAATTTAGCAAAGAGCTCATAAAAGTGAGAATTTCCTCTGACTGAACTGTAAATTAGAAGTCTCCCTGATGTCGCGCAAGGCAGGATCACGCTCTGATTCCGCTTAAATGCATGCTGCTTTACCTTATGCAAAAGAAGCCGAACGTCCGAAGCTTCCTCGTTCAACTAGACTACATTCCTAGTACTCCAACATCGACCTCGACATCTTGTACTCCGAGTCATCAGATTACTGTGAGTTTGGAAAGTATTTCATTTCAACTTGAAGGATATTGACTCCCTGGAACAAGATTCCAATCCCTTCATGTCTTTAACTACAGCTGCCAACACGCCTTCCTATTCCATCAATCCTCTGAGTATCATTGAAGGCAATTCCGTCAAACCCACCGATGGCGGTCAATATGTTGTTCTTATCATCGAGAACTACTCTCAATTCGAGTTCACCATATCGTCCGTTGGAGTAGACCTCAAGGGTGTATCGACGATCAAGCCGCTGGAGATGGGGGACTTGGAGTTTCAATATCCTACATATCAATTCACCGCCACTGATAGCGGCAATGAGGGTACCATACTTCTCAGAGGCTCAGCTGAACCAGACAGCATTGGTGTGTGGCTCGCTTACCCTGATCCTACATCTGCCTACTTCGTCGGAGTCGCGAACGACGTTGGCACAGCAGAGACCGCATCCGATATCCGTAGCTCCTTCAAGTCCTCCGATGGTTCCATCGATTCCCACCGACAGCGGCATACCACAGATTACTGTATCATTGCCCCCACAACCATTCCGCAGTTAAGAAGCACCGACAGGCTACATGTGTACGTTTCCATTGTCGAAAACGGAATGACCCCTGTTGCAAAGGTGCAAATACGTGACAAAGACCTTCCAACATCCATTACTACTCGTCTCCCGCACTTCGGAGACCTCATTGCTGGTCAGGTGGTCCTTAAAAACGACACCAATGATGATTATTATTGTGTGCTTGAGACTACCAGTGGCGGTGGCATTACCAAGCCTTGGGTCCTCTGCGGGTTTTCCGTTCTTCTTGCATTGCTGGGTTTGGCTCCCTTTGGAATTGAGTATGCAGTCACTTTTTTCCTATTCGGAACCATTTTCTCAGTCGCTACCACTGCCGCGGATACCTTAGGGGGTGGAGACAGTGTCCTCGCACAATTTGTCCCTCAAGGAGGATACATGGTGAAGTCCACTGCAAACAAGGTTCGAATGATCCGTAATCGTTTGGTAGACAAGACAATGCGTACGGAACATACAAAAACTTCCAGTAACGTAATGCCGGGAGTTAACCTACTCTCTAATGCTACCAAGGATTTTACCTTGGTTGGGATGCCAGTCTACATAGGTGGTAGTTTCAGGAGCATTGAGACGTTTTTGGCATTCAGGATTCCCTGGGTGAAACCCACCGTGCGTGGTACGGGTGTTCAGAATGTCCTAACGTATATTCGAGAGAACGCCACAGACCGCCTTCTGATGTTCCAGGAGCAGTCAACAAATGGACAAGATGGACCTTGCACCAGTCATGGCACTTTGACCAACAGCAGCGCGTTTGAAGGCACTTCATCTGGGTTTACTGTCATTCTCTTCAAATCGGTTCAGCCCCCTAGGGAGCCGTGGAATTCGCGCGACAAAAGTTGCCTCCTCTACCGGGAGGATGGAGAGATAGGTGTGTTGTTGCAGGGGTACCAGATTCTAGGTGCTACCACGGTGGGCTCCATTGGTGGAAAGGCGCAAAGTCTAGAAACCTTTGTAAAATGGTTCTGGACGGCCCCCAGAAGTGACCTCGATGCTACGAACGGTGGACGAGCATACCCAGTGACAGAACTTGTATATTACTATGAAGCCGGAAACCCCCAGATATCAAAGAAATCGTTGAAGAATGGTGGACAGATAACCCAGGTCTTTAAGAACTGGTATGTGATAATGGGCGTGAAGAATTTTATAGCGATGCAGAAAGCCGTATAGTGATTGAGTTAAGACGTCGGACAAGTGGTCGTTTATATTGATGAATGTAACTCTGCAGGATCCGGAAAGACATCTACCTTCTTGGCTGCTACATTGTTGAGTGGAGTCATTTCTTCGTCTGTATGCCCCAGCATCATCGTTTAAGGCCTCAGATCTTCGTTGAGCACGGCTTCTCGTTTGTAAATCCTTTAGCAACACGTGAAGGGAAAACGAGGAACGTAGTTTAGTTTGCGTGGTATTAAAGGTGTTCACCGGCAGATAACGAGTGACGAAGCAAAGACGAAGTGACTTGAACATCGTTGTTTCTGAAAGAATCATATAAAGATGATAGATGGATAAGGTGAATTTAGACCTGAACTCACCAGCATCGAGTCTCCTCAAAAAACAACGTAAGACTGCGCAATACAAATAACCAGCTGTGAGACCCAGAAGCTCGAGGCCAGCTATGTCTACGTTATAGAGGAGGGCCAATTTTGCGGATTGAACAGAGGTTGGACAAAGGGAACAGTGCGAATGCGACAAATACTTGGCTGAAGTTGGAATTTGTGTCGCTCATCCTTTGGACTTTATAATAAAATATCCGCATCCTTTTAGTATCTGCCAAGGTCGCCTTACGCTCTGGGTTGTGACGAAACCAGATGAATGCGTCAACAAACTTTGACGTACTAGTAGGAGTCGGACGGTAGGATTCTTCGAAGGCTGCCGAATAGTGGTCATTCCACCAGCATTCTACGAAGAACTTTGTTATAGTCGTCGACCTCCCGAGAACTTGAAACCAGCGCGGGGTAAGCAAGGGTCTCCTTCAAGCTGGCTGTCCTTTATGCCCTTGAACTATATATTCGTCACCGCCAGCTCGTAGAAAAATTTGAGGATTGGCAAACATCATCGTTTGAAACCTGTGCTCCAGCGTCAACTTTCGCTGGGTTAGCATGATCTGATGACAAGCTGGAAGCTGAGCGTTAGCTCAGTTCGTCCACGGAGCAGTGGATGGGCACTCTATGACTCGTTGCCCATCTTTACCTCCTACTATGGATATGGGAACTCTTGATATTATTCTCGACCGCCTTCTCAGTAGTTCTGATGCCTGGCACTCCGAGTTCGAGTCCTCCCTAATGACTCGGACGCCAGCGGGCGTTGTGGATGCAATTCGATATCTGACATCCGAACTACCTTCTTCTATGTCTGACACTACCTAACATCCTAGCTCCCATCCGACCGAATTGAATGGTTGTCCCAATGAGATGTAACTTGCAACTCAGAGCATGAACTGGAATGCAAGCTCCCGATTTCCTGTTCGATTTCGTGTGACGCGCCTCCGCTATGTTCCGAGAGTAATTGTATCCTCTTCTCTGCCGCTTCTAATTCAGCAGTCGCCTCTTGAAACATCTTCTGACTGGATTGGAACAGCCGCTGCCCAGCTTCCGTGGCTGCAAGGGCATTATGCAACGCCCTTCGTGCTTCCGTCTGCTTCTGTTTGCTTTCCTCCCTCTGTATGACAGCGCTTTGAAGCGCCGCCTTCCGACTTCCAGTAACGCTAGAATTCAACTGGGGATCTAGCAGAGATGGCGCCTGGCATCGAGTTCCTATGCTCTCCTGGACATGACTCAGTGTTGACAGCGTTGCGTATTGAATTGACCCAGATACGCACTACCTCTACCGTGCCTCCAAGCTCTACCATCTTCTCGTTGGTCGCAGGTTGAGGAGGTTCCTGTGGGCAGGTCATCAAGAGTTTAACGTGTGCAAATAAATGACTAGGTCCCACAGCCCAGCGACGAAATAGTTGTTTATACTTCTTCAAGGTCTTAGGCATAGGTGGCTTTGGAATCACTGGCAGGCGTAAATGACAGGAGCTGGTTACATTGCCAGCTCAGGCTATGATTTCTCGGACACGTGACACCCAATTTGTTTGAGTACTAGTACTAGTAGTAAAGACTCTAGTAAAGTATCGGATTAGCACCATCCGTTTTACAAGCATCAATCCCCAACTCTTCCATATCAGTTATACTACGGTAGCTTAACAAATTGTATGTAACGCTCAGTTATATACAACACCCCTTGGACGTTGTACAAGTTCTTTGTCATTTAATTCCACGTTATCAAAGGAAGAAATCAATTCTCAGGTTGTACTTAGTAACAACAACTTGAATCGCCTTCGACTCTATGTACGAGGTTGACCGAACTATTTCCCAAGACCCGGAACATTCGAATTGGCTCCGTTTTCCCATCCGTGGACGATTCCAAATTCCAATACTCTTCAGGCCCTGGAGCAGTTGAAGACACTCCGCCTATATGCTTCCGCGGATGAAACAGACGGAAGTAAGCGCTGTGCATCACATGAAGTGTACACTACACCGATCGAAGTAGTAATCGCAAATATTTCTGGGGTTGGGAAGGTCCTGGAGGGTAAGTTTATGAGGAGGATAAGGACTGATTTTTGTCATGATTCGCTCGGCCATCTTTGACCCTGCCAAACTCAGAACCTAGCCACCGCTCTTTAAGGATCTGCGTATGACAAAAACTAGTTCTCAGACTTCAGGACAGAAACTTCTATGTCAATATCAAGATGAATACTCAGCTCGACCACAGGATTATCTAAACATCGAATAAAATACCAAAATGCATTGTCCATAGTCCATAGTCCATGCGCGAGAAAGTAACCGAATGAACACGTCCCACAATGCGAAAAAAAATAATCTAATTCAATGTCCTGTGCAAGGCGTTGCAGGAAGCGTCGCATTCACTGCATTCCATGGACTAATGACAAAAGGTGAGTAAAGACAACGATAGATGCACAAAAATATGGGACTCACTCTGGATATTGACAACCAGCGACAGGACTACATGACATAAAAAGAGTGAGCGAGCGAAGCGACAAGAGGAAGCAGTGTGACTCTTACACAAACGCCAAGTCATTATCTGCTTTATTATGCCATCCAGTACCTACGACTGCAGATGGCGCAGCGGTGAACGTAGGTGCAAAAAGTGTTTTGATCGTCCCTGTAGCGGTGTACGTCGGTAGCAATGAAATTTGTGTACCAGAGAAAGAGGGCAAAAGCGTCGGTGGCGGGAAGGCGTGGGAGGACGTTTGAGCAGGGATAACGGTCCCAGCTCCAGGCTTCGAAAGCCTGTGTAAGTGTCATACGTGAGAGATTATCAGGAAAGCTCACCCCTCCAGTAGCTGTTTGCGCGTAGGTTCCATCAAATATCTGCGCAGAGCCTAGAACAGAAGCGCAGTGACCAATCGCTTCTCTCGGATCTGTCAAGTTGGAATCAGATGTACAGCAAGCATTGGTTGAAAACGTGAAAAATACCTTGTGGGATCCAACCCTGCTGCAGGCCTAATTTGTAGTGCCAAAGAGGACTTGATGAGGTATTGAGTACAGTAGAATTACCGATCTTCCAGGTCCAGAAAAAGAAGTTCTGCAATGCATCCATCGACGCAAGTGTGACCTGCTTCAACGCAGCGATCACGGTAGAATTGTAGGACTAACATGAGAAAGTCAGCCAAGTAATAATAGTACATGCAAACGAAGACACCGAACTCACGGTCCAATTGTCCCAAGGTGTACAGTCCGGAGTTCCAGGAGTTGATCCAATTCCATTCAACCTAAGAAAAACAATAAACATATACTTATGACTCATTCGCCAAGTAAGGGTTTATCACAGACCATAAGCCGCAGTCATTAATAGCTGAAGAGAATTCTCCGCCTAATGTCACACCGAACGCCTTCTGCGATTGATTGGTCGCGATTGCCCAGGCACTGATTACGGTCGCAATTCAATGTCAATCGTCCATGAAGAATACCAGAACATAGGTACCAAGGTTTGATCGCCATAGCTTCAGGGCTACGATGTACATGAGTTCTCATGACTTGATTTAGGTTATCCATGGGTACTCACGGGCTGTGATCGCCAGTGAAAGCCAGGTACTAGAAACAAAGAAGGGGTCATAAGTTTTGTAGATATCCCTTCCTGAAAGACACGCACAGGGTGCTGATCAAGGGCTATCCTATCAGCGCCTGCGAGGAATCTGGAATATACATTCAACCAGGTGAGCACGATAATTCGAAAATTAATACTAACCCCTCCCAGATGGCAGGCTACGAAGCAGCGATCAGCACGACATTCATACATGCCATGGAAAAACCCTTACTCCTTGAAAGCCCTCATGGATGGCGATGTATGGTCCTGCCCCGGACCCAGTACCCCTGCGATGCGTACTGTCGGAAGATATTTAAAGTTGGGAGGAAAACAGCGTACGTGGACTTCCTGATGGCTTCATAGGCGGCAAAGTAAAAGCTCTGGGTTGGAATTTCCCCGACAGTAGCCCACAAGATCTCGTTAACGATACCCACGCTGAAGCCGGGTTAGATAGTAAAGAAGCAGGAACTGAACATGAATTTCAATGCTCACATGCCGACAACATCTCGATATTGATCTTGACTGACGAACTCGGTAATTATCCGAAGATAGGTTAGCGTGCGTTGAGCGTTCGCAATTCCCATTACGCCGTGCATGCTTTTATGGAAAAAAGCGAAGATGTTTGCTATGCTATCGGAATCGATGAGCACGATACATACAAGTTAACGCTCCCGCCTGGTAAAGAACACTGCGTTAGTAGATAGACTTGGATCTTGATAACAGACAATAACTTTTTCCAGAGTGATTCTATGAGACAATCAGATCATAGACAGTTTCCGATTCGGTGGAGACAACGCTTACCCATCCGTTCTGACTTCCTGGAAGGGCGTGTAAATCGAGGTATATGCGGATCCCGTATTTCCGCCCCCACTGGATGCTAAATAAGATTAAGCTTCATGCGCCCAATCCTGATCGTTTCAACCTACGCCTTGAGGAAATATTTCCATGATGTTCCAACCAAGAATGGCTCATTGTTGATGGCTTCGATCGCCCAGAATCCGATCGGGATTCGTACCCAATTTAGACCTGCAGCTAAAATCGTACTGAATGTAAACATTGTTTGGGTATGAAAATCAACTGAACTGAACTAACCAGCGATATCGGCAAAGTCCTTTTCGGTCTAGATGATCTGCCAGTGCATAAGGTTCCTTGAGCTGGACAGTTAACACTCACAATGAAAGTCGAATAATGGTCTTCCATTTCCTTGGCAAGGTTAGAACCCATTGCTATGGAGAGTGTCCATTCGTCGGTTACAACGACGTTATTGCTATTGATGTACTTTTCGTACAACGCTGGGCTAATGAAGGGTTCCGTAACTCCAACCTGTCTTCAGGCGAGAATAATTTCGGCGGAGCGAAGAACACTTACCTAGCCAACCGCTGCATAACACGGGAGAATGAGCAGGTGAGAAAGTCTGATACTTAGACATGAAATTTTGATCATTCTTACCCTAGATTGACACCTCGAGCAATATCCGCTCCCCAAACCCAATCTTCAGTACCGACGCGTTTACTCCAGCTCTGTGCTTTGCCTCCTGCAGCAAATGGAGATTTTGGATCAGCAGCCCAGTCACCTCCGAAGTTATTCGTATATATGAACGATGAACCGTCTTCCAACGTAATTCTGCTTCCGGACGTGCCAGAAGTTTGCGAACTGTTGGACGAAGAACTTGGACTGCCACTGGCCGAGGACTGGGAGTTACCATGTTTCTTCCCGGCTGTGAGGGCAATGGGTATGGCAATTGCAGCAGCAATAAAAACAAAGGCCGATAGAGAAATGAGCAAGATCTTCTTTTTGCGTGACGTGTCGACCATCGGGGCATGGCGAGTAAGGTAAGCGGACGAGCTGCTCTTCCCGGGAGCCGGTGAATTGAATCGATGCTAAAAAGACGCGTTCAGGTAAACCCAATATCATTATTATTGTCGATTAACTCACAATGTCAACCTCGGACCCTTCGACCCACGATGGCCTGCTCGCTTGCATATCAGTAGGATAGTATGGACCTGGACTTGTCATCTCGTGGGTATCGTACGGCGAGACTCTGTCGTAATGTGCCATGGTGGTAAGAGTCAGGAGACGTCAAGAGCATGTCGGAAACGTTGTAGAAATCGGATATTATAAATAGGTGGTATGCGGTCAGATAAGTGTAGCACAGCTTTTATTCTCGGGTGTTGTAATTAATCAACCTCGGCCTGCCAACCCCGCCTCGAAATATTTTCCTCGGGAACAATATAACTATACATGTAGATATACACCGTGAAACGGCCTCCGCATAGCGCTAGCACTAGACGATGCTGTCAAGTACTATTCCCGATCCTTCTGGATCAGTTTCGTACAGTCTCCCAACTCATCGCAAGGTGTCCAGAATGCGCTGCCATGGGAAGGCAACCGTTAAGGTAGAATGGAAACACAAACACAACAATAAAGTTACATACATACAACATTATCCGTGGCAATTGTCTCTATGTCAGATTATCGATTATCCCGGTCCATCCGTCTTCGTTTCCGTTCTTGATCCTCGAGGATCAATCTCTCCGCCGCCGTCATTGGAGCTGGTCGCTTCTTCTCATTCGTTTTCTCAGAATCCCCAGCACCAGACGCGGACTTGAAGATATTTGGCCGCTTTAGTGGATTCGCTTTCAAAGGATTGACCTTCAAAGGATTCTTGAAGCCAGCAGATGGTGTGGATGAAGGTACGGTATCAGCAGCCGGAGCTGCAGGTTTCGCCGAGAAAGATAGCACAACTTTCTCTGCCCCTTCATCGCGTTTCAGGCCTTCCTCCACTGGAGGAGAATCGTCATTGGATGATGGCGATTCGGCCTCCGCTGCGGCTCGCTCTATCTGTTCCGCGATCAACATTCGTTCCCGCTGCTCGTCGGAGGTTGTAGCACGGTCTTTCTTCAAAGAAGCCTCCTGAAGAAAATATACACGATGAGTAATGATTGCTTGATGAATTGATGATGATTTCTGTACGCACAGCTTTCGCCAGCGCCTTTGGACTGCTATCAATCCATGCAATGAACCAACCCTTCTCAGTCTCATCGACTCTCGCAATGCCCGACCTACCCAAATGCTTCACGAATTCGGTAAGGGTCACCCAGCGAGTCGCGTTCATGTGTAAATGGCTTTTATCCGCTATGTACTCCTGGTAGACCAGATTCGCTCGGACACGTTTGGTCCCAAACCTAAGGCGAATATCGTCGGTTCAATGACAAGAAACTTCCGGCTCGCACATAGACATACCTCCGCGAAAGAAGAGAGACGAATTCGGATTGGAATTGACCCGAAAAGTCCGAGATGTGCTTTCCTGCATGCTCCCCAACCACCAACATCTGTCGAAGATGGGCCTCGCTCTGGGTATGACATTTGAACCCATTTTCATCCCTGCACTGCTTCTCGCAGACTTGGCAGTACCATCTCAGGCGCTGAAGGCCCTTTGACTTCATTTTGTTAGCGAGATATTTAGGAGTGCCGACTGTAATGAATATTGAACCAATTATGTTTTCGTTGGACGTCAAAACAACAATTCACCTTCTGCGCGCGGCATTGTGAATAAATATGACTGGGTAACAAGCTAGAAATTGAGAGTGTTGAAGTTCGATGATGCTGGTTGTTACCAAAGGGTAAAGGTTTGTCAGCATGACTCCATTTTGCGACCACAGCCAACTTGTTGGCACTGCACGGGAACTTAGCCTTTGACCATCATCCGGTCACTGCTCGAAAGGCAAATGTAGCCAGAATTAGAGGGTTGTTCACATCTCAAACGGAAGGGAAAGTTCGAATTTGTGCTGTCCAAGTCAGCCTCCGATAACTACTGCCAGTGGATCACACCTCCGTCATGAACATATCCCAGGACCACCTCAGGCTTCTCGATGCACCCGCCCCACGAGCGATGAGCGACATAAGGGGTCTCCTTTCTTTGATACTTATCCACTTCTCGTTCAATGGAAGGATTGGTCTGGCATGGTATTTCTGAAGGAACACTGAAATATCTTCTATAAAGTGCTACCGCCAAGATAAAGAGCATCTTGAATGATACGTTGGCGGTTTGTGGTTTTGTTTTCTCCACCGAGTTACTGCCACCAAGTAATTCCAACTGGCACTGATATCATGAACACTGGGAAGGCATACGAACTTCTGCACCGGCTCGTTGGTGTTGTGGACGCCTTAACAAGAATACTAAGCCTTGTCGATTTAGCGACATGCACTACACTCCTGCTGGAAAGACACGCACAGAGACGCAGAAGAGTGTAACTGTGTGTCGGGCGTCTACGTGATCATAGAATGCTGCCCCTTCCCAGAGGTCGATGCGGAGATGGAGTATATCTGCAAGGTGGCCATTGGCCAAGGTGGGTTCTTTTGTTGCATGTAGATTTACGCCTGTGTTTACCATGAATTTCACTCTTTTGTAGCAATATATCAAGTGGCGGAACCGTTTGCGATTGCAACAGATGCCACCCATTCGAAGTATGTGATAAGCCTACCTATCCTCATGTTTTTGGCTTAACTTGGGTGCCCCAAAACCTCTTTCACACCAGAATGGGAATGGGCGCTTGGTGCGAATGCAGCAATGCTTGCATCTATTCCTCTCATGCAACTCGGGTATCCCCCATTCTACTGCGTTGACTCAGCATGCAGATTGTTTCAGTGCAGTGTATGTTGCAGGTTGTCCTCTAAAATAGATGCCAATTATCTTGCGACGGTATAGTGAGCTACCTCGACTTCTCACTTGGCTTATTGTTGATTTCACAATTCATCATTTAGAACGCAGGTATTCTCTGTTATTCTGGATACCAGATACGCAGTGGGACGGTGTGGATACTCGCTCCTTTCAAATTGTATTATAATCTAGTGCCAATATTTAGTGATAGTTTATAATTATGTCTTTCTGCTGGCAGAAGATCGAAGTGTCATAGATGTGGAAGACACGAGATTATTCTTACTCTTCTTCTTTTTCGGCACATCTTCACCCTCGTCGTCATTGACAGAATTGTCACGTTTGAGGGTTGATAACGTCGAACCTTCCGACGTTTTTGGGCACTGGTCAAAGGCTTTATCGTCCGAAGGCCAACCTGGCATGTTCAAAGCCAATTCCCAGCGATTGATAAGCTGCTGGTGATCGCGCAATGCCAGACGACCGAACTCGAGAGGGGCGGGAATATCTTCATCGAGCACGCTCCAACTCGCTGGCAACTTGTACCGCAGCCACTGACCGACGGCTGGGATGGCGTAGTGAGTCCAATACGTCAATGGTTTATTATCCGTGAACTCGAAGTTCTTGTCGAGGTACGCTCCGGCCATAAACAACGCTCTCTTGCCATCACCACCTCTGGTATATCCATCAGGACCTACGTGACTATTATCAAAGACTTGAGTCATGACCCATTTGAGGTCGAAGGCGTTGTGTTTCATATAGCGGAGGCCATGATAGAGAACGAGAATGATGAAGGACTCCATGTCATCTTGAACGCTGTGCTGTCTCGTTGGATCCATTAGGTTCAACGTAGAAATGAACTGCCAAGTGCCCTACGTAGCGAATGATGTCAGTCGCAATTTGTAGTAGCATGGTTTGGAACTTACTGTACGCTCATGTTGACGTATGCCTACATCGTCGGAACATCGTTTGGCAAGATCCCAATCGTTCAGAATACCACAACCGGCATCGGTCATCATAACATTCTTCGCACTGATGTCGCGATGGAGAATGTTGCATTTTTCGTACGCATCTTTGTGGGCTAAGTAAATTTTATGTGAGGTGTGCTCCGCGTGAGGGGAAATAATATCGTTGGCGTACCAATGAAAGCATCTAAAACAACTGTCATAAATTGCTTCGAGGAGGTGAACTTGTCTAGATGGTGTCCAATGAAATCCTCGACGAAGCGATGATGAACTCTTTGGCCGATGTTATGGATCCCGCACTTCCAAGATTTACGCCGTTTCTCCACAATGCGCGGCGCTGACTTCGTCCTACTAGGGTGAGCGTCATCTCCCTTGCCTTCCTCCTGCTCTTCCACGATATCTTCCACACAGAACCTGTGTGAGAGCGTGGTATGACCAGAAATGTCGTCCCCACAAACGAACTTTGGAACGTTTCGAACTTCTTTATCATTAAGCTCGCGAAGAATGTCGGATTCCTTCTCCAACGTAACCGCCCTCCAGGAGTCCTTAAGGAAATACAATTTGTTCGTGGCTTTTTCGTACACCGGGTACGCACGGGTAGCCCTGCCCGTAACCGACTCGGGGTCCGTCATGGAACCCCACGCAATAAACTCCCGCGCACAGCTGCCATCCTGGACTGTAAACACGACAACGGGGCGCTTTCTTTCATTCTGCCACCGTGAAAGATGCTTCACCGCCAATTTAGTCTCCGTTCTGGTGGCATCGCGAACAGTCGTGTCTCGACCACGGTCACTCTCTGATGCATGACCAAAGTACCACAAGAAGTCGACCAGCGGCTGAGAATCTTGGCGAAAATTGAATTTCTCGGTCACAACAGCGCCAGAACGATCCCAACAAATCAGGCGTACGCAAGGGTCACCGATGTAGATGGAGAATGCTCGAGTACGATACTGCCTTGCCAACATTTCCGTGGCATAACTGGCGATCTGTCCTCTGCAATCCTTCCGTTTGTCCGCGGCAGCTTCAAATTGAAATTCCATAAGTTGCTCGGATGTCATATCTGGCATGGATGGATCGCAAAAGGGATCTGATAGTTCATCGGACTTGAACTCCAGGAAGCTTTGTAGTACGCCGTACTGCATCACATTTTCCGAGATGTCGACATGGTTGTCGTAAATGGACAGATCGGGCTGGATACGCTTGTCCTTTCGAGAATTAATGTCAGGATTGCAAGAAGTATTTACAATTTGCAAACCCGGCATAAGATTGTTTTTAGTTACGAGGTCAATCTAATGATAAATTTGGTCAGTATATCGGTAAGGTAAACCCTATCCTCTTACAAATGGCTGGTACATATTCTTCTCGATGGGGGATTTGGGAATTTGGTTAAAGAGTTCCGGCAGCCTGGGTGCTGGTGGGGTCGTTCGCGGAAGATACTCGTTGAGAAACTCAGCGACAGGCATGGGCCCAATGAAACAGCCTGTCATATCTTTCACCATTAGATTACGAGTCTTGGATGCGCTGTGGCGGGTGCTCTCGTGGAGATAGGAGCTGTTGATAGTTCGCTTGATAGGAGACGAGGCAGAGTTAATGCTAGATGATCGCAAAGACATAACGGAAAATTGCCACTCACCACGCCGGATGTCAGTATTATATAGGATTTGTTTGTGGCACGCTCTATCTGTATGAGGGAACGGCGAGGCCACCGATGGCCACCATACGCTGGATGAGAACAACGGAACGCGTGCCAACAGATTGCTAAAAGCAGTAATTCAGTACATGAATGGGTTCAGGGCCGGCATTCTCGCGTTGAGCGCTGCAGCACTGCCACGCTTATCATACCGTTGCCAAAAAAAAAAGTCGAAAAGGCGCAGAAATCTACAGAATTCCAAAACAGCAAAGCGTTCCATATATATCATCTGGCATTATTTCCATATCGCTGAGGGAAACAACGTCACTAAAGAAGGTTCCAAGGAGAACCATCATATTTCTGTACGGTGAAACAATCATGTAGACGGGATTCCGGGGTGATGCAACAAACGGCAACCATGGTGGATGCCCATATGTTGGTTTTGACACAAGGTTCGCCCCTCAGGCCGTTCTCAACACGGTGAATCAGGGGATCTCACTCCATCCGAGTTGGATTAAAGGCATAGGTTTCCGTGTATATGATTCCCGACAGGTAAAACTTTGAAGACTTCTAATGTATATCCTGTTCTCCAAGCAGGTATGTAACCCCGTTCTTGTTTGACGTTTCTATGTGTATCAGCGCCTGTCCTCTAGTATCGACCTTTTGAGGACCATTTCAGAGGGTCAGTCACAACCCCGCCAACCCCTCCGCCATAGAAATCTCCAAATTCGCTACGTGTCCCAGGTGCCGCGACTCTTAAAGCAACTGCGACCATACTGTCATAGGCGTGAGGTCAAGTCAGATTTGACCGATGATAATGACGATATGCTCACTTACAGGGAACGCCGGAAAGTAGCGTGGAGTCACGTCCTCAGACCCAGAACGAAATACCAAGGGTGCTAACTCTTTTGCCCATCCTCCATTGCGAAGCAATTTAAAATGACTCTGTATGACTGTCAGAACGGCTCAGTAAAAGTGGATGAAATCTGCACATCGAAGCCGCTGGTGATGTTCATCTTGAACGTAGTAACAAAGAAGCCAACACTGACAATGGAGTTCGAGAGCACTGAGCGAGGCCGCGGAATATTTATCTGGGGCGTCTGTTCTGCCTTAACTGCTATCGGAGGGCACACTTGTGCGTGAACATTCAGAAAGGCTGGAGCATGGGGTTTGGAATTTCGCACACATAAAGAGAGGTGGAAATCTAGGCCTTTAGCAGCATTTGAAAATTTGAATGGGTGCCCAGTGGTTTGTGGGTCTTGGAATATGATCGTACTTCGATCGTGGGTGGAGCTGGCGGCAATCCACGATCACACACACACATCGGCCACACGCGGACTCCTGCTTCAACATCCCATGACCTATACATATGCCGTGGCTGGCTATTTACTGGCGAAATACCAGAGGCCTACCAAAGAGGCGATGCTTAGAGTTTCGGACCTTTCGCCGGGTTGGTATCCACTATTTACATCTGCTGAGATCCGACGACCTTCGCAAAGGAGCACAAGAACAGATTTGTGTCAAAGTTGTAACTCCTGACGTGATGTGGCAGACCACGACGTTCCGAAAAGTGGTTGATATAGTTATAGTGGATGAATCACGACATGGTGAAAATTAAATCTCCAGATAGACATATGCAATGCAGATTTGGCGCCTCCACAAGTTCATTTGAAGGCTTACGAACGCCGCCCAAGTAATTTAATTTCTAGCATGTCGAGAAAGCCAAGGCAACGGTTGTGGTAATCCGAGATAGATAGCGAACTAACCAGTATCAAGGGGTGTCTATGCAATGAGAGACTCATGTAAATATACATTAGAGGCGCTTCGCCACATAAATGAATAGATAGTAGTCGATAGACATATTGCTATGACGCTTTAGTCTTTCCCTTTTTCCCATGCTTACGGAGATACCTTCTTATGGAAGGGACGCCAAACTAGGGGACAGAAATCATCAGACTTCGAAGCACAGAAGGAAGGTAAAATAAGAATCCGCAAGGAACGCACTTGTACAATCGGATAGAGTACCAAAAGGGCACCGCCGATCCCCCAGCCCCATTTGACAGCAGCAGGGAATGGCTCAAGGAACAGGCCTTTACTCCATTTTTTAATGACAAGCAACTCGGTCAAAATCGTAGCGAGGAGAAGCCAGACATGTTGACCCATTCGGACGGCTCGTCTACCGACGCACACGCCGTATCAGAGATTTTACGCGTCAAGATATCAGCAATTGCTTACCTTGGGTCGTTGATGTATTGAAAAAGCTCCCGCACGGCCGGGAGTGCACAAAGAAATACAAACGCAAGCCGCAAGATAACGATCGGATGATCAGGTTCCATCCACAAAAGGGTCTATGGATAGCATGAGTGTTAAGGATGCAAGGGCATGCGGAGAGTCTGGCGAAATTATACTTTGAGGTAGAACGGGTTGAGTTCCGCGGCGAGGAAGACAGCAAGTAAGAGAACCACGGTAATGTAATGTGTGAATGATGAGGCAGTCCCCCATTTGAACGCTGTGAAATCGTGTGGTGAAAATTGGCTGAGCACACGTCGAGCTTTCGAGCGTAATCCATGAGTTTGTCGGAGACCGCGCCATTCGTAAGGCTAAGCATATGCTTGAGACGCAGACGTGTTAAGAGATGTATGAAGCCTACCTTTACTTCGAAGTATTGACATACTTTCATCCCTATGGAGTAATGTGTAATCCTAACGTGAGAATATTGGTGAGATTGGGGAAACATACCTAGGTAAGTTCCAATCCAATTACAGATCAGCACATCCAAGATCCACTGGGAAGAATTGTGGCAGATGATATGCGCAATTGGTAAGATAACATACATGATCCCACCAACACTAATATGGCACATGATAAACAAGAGGTCGAATGACCACACAGAGAAGCATACCTCTGCAAAATTGGCCAGCTGATGCTGAAGACTATACTCAGCTAGCTCGAAAGCGATGCTTAAGATCTGCGCACGATCCATAAAATGTGGCACAACGTAATGTCGAAACCATTAACGCACCCAGCAGAACCAGTAATCGCGTAATATCATGGCTTTACCAAACCAGCCCAGAGTGTGAGCCAAGCAAAATATATCGAGAGCATTCTAGACTTCATTTAAGTCGCTGAAGTCATAGTCACAGAATGGACGTACCCAAACGTTCGCTACTGTTAGAGAACAATCCTCTGCATAGCTTTTCTCTGGTAAGGGAACACCCAGCTTCGGATCGATTAAAGTCATCATAAAACGGGCTGTATCGAGATCTTGGAATAACAAGAACACAAGCAGGAGTTCATACAGCAAATTAATTCCCAGGACAATTCGCCATATTGCAGGGTGAGGACGGATGAATGGACCATCACGAAACTGGATCATGGAAAACGTCAAGAACGACGCTATTGCGGCGTATATTCCACTGGACCATCGAGTTCGATAATACGCAACAAAAAGACTGACAAAACACGCACACTCTTCGTTTGTCTCGTCCTTCCTCCAGCACATCCTGCGTTGTCGCGACATATGCAAGAACAATCAACCCACACGAGAGCGCGGTCAAAGTTATTGGTTTGTAGAAGAACCTACACAACGACAGTCTAACATGATCATTCTTCGAACAACAGGTGACGTACTCAACACTAGTATCATGTCTTTCCTGGAATGGGGTTATCCTCGTGTAGGGTTCTGTTCGATCCGCCTTGCACGCAGTACTAAAATAAACAAGGGCACCTGACAAAAAGGCACGCCACGTACATCATACCCTGCCGACGTGCAGATGAGCTGACCAGGAAAGGAGATCCAGTCAAGCCGAAGCAACTTTACTCACACCTCACAGGCATACCGTCCAACCCTGGATTAGGCTCAGGTTCCACAGGCGACAATATTGTATCAGAGTCATCTGCTGGAGACGTAGGGGACAAGTCTGGATTATCTTCTTTGGCAGAGGTCATTATGTCCGGAGAATTCTATTCCAGGTAACTTTTCCCAGATCAATGATCAGCATGTGGAAGAAAACGAGAGGAAAGGCATACGAATTCAACCGGGCTGAGGTATTTCACGTGGTATCTGCCCAAACCCGTCCAGTCGAATAAGACCTTGAATAAGATTAAGCCCCTCAAAAAGCTGGCTCGTCGTCCTTGACGCTAACTGAGACTTCGTAGTATAAGACACAGTCGGAGGTTCAGGTTATTTGGCACAGCGTGTCCACAACGTTGTGGCAAACACAAGTTTCTGTCCAAAAACGGCAATCAACCACCAAAAACATGCGTTTCCCATCATACAAACGGTAAAACCGCTATCTGATAGAGATACCTGGGCCTCGCCGAGTTACGGTCCCCCTGGGCCCTGGTCCCTCCAGGTCCCTCCTGGTCCTCCAGGGTTCTCCTTGCTCTGTTCCTCAATGTCAGGCACCATCTTCACGTTGCAGGGGAGGCACCGGGGCATTCTTCAACTTCGTTTTACCGATGGCAATGAAATCTTCTAATCCGGAGAGGACTTCCGCTGGTCGTGACAAAAGAGCTGTGCTCCTAGTACATCAGGGACTATACTAACATTTCCCAACATTGTGTTCAACCTCCCAGGGTTGGAGTTTCTTTCCACTTCGAAATTCCAACTTGAATTCTGAGGGCGTCTGATGCCATCACGGACAAAAGCAATTTGACGGCGTTTTCAAACATAGCACCATTTGTCGGTTATCTCGGACTGAGATGTCATGCATGTCATGGCCGTGTGTTAGTATGTGACGTGGCCGAATTCTCAGGTATGCCTTGCATGTTGGAAGATCTTCGAGCCCAACCTGATGCTCCGAGTCCATTGCAGTGCTTTGTATGTACAACGTGTTTGGACTATGTCGTTTCTGGCTTGATTATCGGCTATGTGATGCCCCCCTGAGACACGATCTTCACTTAAGCTTGGCAGAATTAGGCATGCTCGAGGATTGGTTTCGAGGAACGCCCCGTGACCAAAGTCGGCATTTGGTTCCGTCTCGGTATTTTTCTGATATATACTTCAGGGGCACAAGTATGCCGCTGCCAGTGTAAACTTTTCGTTCTGCGATCTTACTGAGAATGTTCAATTTGTAAACCGGCCAGGTTTTGCTCTCCATCTAAGGCTTTCAAGCAGGTTTACCAGGGAACCGTCCAGTTCAACTTCAATGCTTGATTGGCGTTTGGATACTTAGGTATGGACATGTTGTGCATTGATTACAGCCTATTGAAAATTCGAATTGAACACTTAAGGTTGTTTGATTGTGGCACCCGTCCAACACTGATTTACGGTATATATAGCTTCTTGCAACAACTGTCTGATCGAAGGGATCCTGCCCTGGTATGTACTGTATTTGCATTTCTATATTTATTCACTACTCTGGACACAGCACAGGATTTATCCTACCTGGAGTCCTGACTCTTCAGGTAGTTATCAACGTCGGACTCAGATAACCTTACCGATGTTCCCGACAGAATGGAAAGTTTAGTATGTGAATTTCACCCCGAATATGGTGCTTACCCCGTCTTCTACGGGTGATTGCGCCGTGATTGGTCAATACCCAAACCGACACGTTCAATCAGGGACGATCTTTCCGTCACTTCCACTTGCTTCCCTTCGTCCACTCGCTTCGTGAAGATGCTCTCATGCTCGATTTTGACCTTACGTATATGACGCCACTAATCCGGTGTCACGTTCTTTCGTCGATTGTTCCACCAGCTGGGAAGCGATTGAGCGCCACACTCGCAGTCAGTATATACAAATATCTTTCTTCCACACTCCGCGTAGGTTTGCGTGTCCTCGCGCATTCTTCCGAGCCCGTCTACAGGTGTCTCGCACGGTCATCATGGATATGTTCACCGATGCACGCCATGGTCTGCCCTTGTCCGTTTTCAGCGCCATATATGATATTTCAGGTTGTCACGCTTCCTAAGATAAATATTCACTCTCCAAGTGCGAACGATGACCCCGATCTCCACAGATCTGTTTATCTAGGGACGCTCGATCAGGACTTGAAAAGGTTATTTTTTGTTTCTCAGTAGCAACTTGATCATACCTTTTGACGCCACTAGCACCCACGGGTTATGATGCAGGGTACTTACGCTACGTAAACAGTAAATACCGTCCGAGAATTTCTGACCTTACGAAGTCGTACAGCTGCATAAATTTTGGTAGGATAGGTGACGGTCGACATCTCGATCGACGCGCGAATAATCGGACAAAAATTCCTTTTTGGTGACTCTTGTTTTTCCACATTCATGGAAACGATTCAGTGTATACACTTCGACATCACTGTGATATTGTTTCTCTCAACCTGACAACCCTGAAACAATCAATAAACACCGAATTAACAAATATGTTTATAGTGATATCCCGACGTACTTGGACTCTCAAGATGACTTTTCCGGTAAAAGTTTAAAGTATACTGCACTTGGACAATGATGCATATGGCACTCGAAAATCTAGCTCTTTACCTGGCTCTGTACGACGCCGAAAGCCCGGATCCTCAGGCACTTTTTTCGTGATGGTTGTGACTTTTTAGTACTCGAGGTAATTGTCACGCAGTCCAGACTCTTACCAAGTGCCAAGCGGCCAGGTTCGTCCTAATCGTAACGTCCCTTTTCGTTCAATTGCTTCCCTCCCGAAATGGAGATTTCTCATCTGTCAACGATCTGAACAGGAGGATTGGATCTTATTTGTTACTTAATGGCGCCGATGGCACTTAAAGACAAGCACGAGCCTCCTTCGCTGGTACCTTTTCCGCTCTGAACCATCATGGCCTCAGATTCTTTTCACCCATTACAACTAAAGGGTGAAGTTATGGACCTGGAATTTACACTCGACACTGACCATAGGTGAGTGACACCTCGTCGCGCTCAAAAACCACTCTTTGATTTAACTTGCCGACTTATTTGCCGTTCGTCCCCTCTACTCCCGATGTCGACCAAAAATAGGAAGAGAAGGAGAAATCGGACTACTCAAAGCTGCTTGAACTGTCATACCTCCAAGCGAAAAGTAAGCAGCTCTATCCCAGCAATGATCGAGGTTTATAACCTAACCACCACTTGTCTAGTGTGATCGCAAGCGTCCGTGTCAAAGATGCATCCAGCTAGGCCTCGTAAGTTTGACCGTCATTTAGCAGCTTGAATCAGTGTCAACTTTCAGTATAGACAGGTCTCTGTGTGTATGAAATAGATGACCCTGCATTGAGGTTGGTGGCGACTGCTCCGTATATCTACGTGTCACTGGGTTGACTGAATTACATTGTAGAGATGATCCTTCCGTTGACGAAAACACGCGCTTAAGAAATCGTATTGCCGAGCTGGAGAGCCTAGTCCGAGAATTACGAGGTGCGGAAAAACCTCTCGACCCTGCCTCTGTTTATCGAATTCTTTACTGCGTGTAGGGAAGCCCCATCCTCGATGGGCGGATCACAATTTCAGGGACGGGGACCCTAACGAAAAGTGGCATTCTCGGGCAACCAAGGGTGTGCCTGCCACGAAACGAAGGGCTTCATCACCAGGGCGAGGGGGAGATGATGTACCTTCTCGAGGGGGACGTGTAGTCCCTACTCTGCTTAGCCCGATTAAAACAGAGCCGACAAACGAGACGGCACCTAATCTTTATCGCTTCTCACCGTCACCCGCCCCTTCCATACGGTATCACACGTTCCAGTCTGACCTGCGCTCCCCGTCTACGTCGTCCTTTGACAATGAGCGGCATCCGCCATACAGCAATGGTACCTCAAATGTTAATTTTCACAGTCCTTCCTCTCCATCTGTACCCTACCATGGCGCATCGAACGGTAACTCTCTTCCGTCCTCATATTCCGACGGCGGAGGTGGGAGCTACCATAGCGACGACAGTAGCGTGTTCAACAACCTCGAATATAACGGCACCAATAGATCGTCTTCGCATGCATTTTGCGGGTGCCGTACGAGTCCTGGACTCGGGCTAGCCTATATCTCGCTCGCCCACCAATTGCAGAGCGCTCTAGGCGCTCTTCGGCAGTATAGCAATCATACGCCGAATTCCCAATGTGTGCTATATCGACGTGTCTTGGAGCTTAACAATCTGATGCAGTACGTATTCATCCTTTCCTACTGTGGACTACTAGAACCCTGATTTCACTTCCTTCCAGCGGGAGCGAACCAGCGGATACTGGTGCGGCGTCGTTCGAAAATGGTATTCCGGATCGTGAGATCCTGGCCCCTTTGTCTCCAATGTCTCCATCTAGTGCACAGAATTCCTTCCATACGGGCTCTTCTGAGGGAGTTTCACCTCAGGAATGGAATGCTCTTGCGGCAGCGGGATATAATCCTTACTTTCCCATCCAGCCTGATCACAACATGTATAATAGCGTCACTATTACTTGATTACCACGTTTTTTCATTGGGACTTTGTGCTTCCTTGTTCTTGGGTTCTTGGGTTCTTGTCTCGGACGTCGATGGAATATCTATATTGGTACATAGGATAACTGTTACAGTGTAATCACATCTCCGGCCCATGGGGAAATACTCGGAAACGGAATGCATGTTGCGACTGAGGATCCGCCATCACTGGTTTTCCCTCTATCAATTGCCAGATATCACGTTCAACGAACAGCGCCTCTCCGCTTTTCTTTATCAACAAAACTGTTGATAAACGGGTGCCATACATATTATCGCCGTTGGTGAGTAATGGATCCTGAGTAATCGGAAAGGGAGCAACGTGCACTGTATTTCGAAGCTCTGTGGGATTGCTGATAGGTTGCGGAGATCGCCAACTATTCGGAGAAATCTCAGCAGGTCAGGAGAATCACGGATACGGAGTGATATGATGCGCGCCTTAGTATTTCGAACAATTTGTCCGTCAGCTCGGCCTCTGACATAGACGGGGCTAATCTATCCAAAAGACGACTGAATTCCTGCTTGGCGTGATCCACTTTTGGCCAAGGAGAGGACGTTCCATCCACAGCATTCGAAATGCATCCACAGGACTCCTCTTCAGAAGAAAGGGGACGTGAACTTACAGTCCCACCTCCACCGTGATTTGTGACCAAGAGGGAATCGAAGTGTAACGATCCGTCAGGTCGTGATGCAGGTTTGAGAAGGAGAAGGTTGAAGCCAGCGATGGAGTCCTGAGGTATAATTCTTCCGACTTCAGCTTCGAGAGGGAAAGATGAATCTGATAGAAGAAATGACGACGTCAAGTAGCCCCTGGAAGCAGGGTATGCTTTCCAGGGTTCGGTAATGTTAGTCCTATCATGGATGTCAACGTGCCTTGATCCTAAGATGGTTTATTGGAGTGAGCGTACAGGAGTGCAACCTTGCCGGCCCGATTCACTCCAAGCCACGTACCGCCTGCCTTCTCGTCGCGACCCGATAAAATATTACCTGAAACGCTTCCAGTTTTGTCCTTCTCGAAGTTATGAAAGTAAGCGCCTTGTGTAGGTCTACTCAAGGATTCATCGCGATTGCTACAAAGGATCCTGCGGAAGTAATAAAGGTCAATCGCAAGTCCGAAGAAGAGGTTGCCCGATTATAGATGGCTAAACTTACAAAGAGTATTCTTGGCAGTCAAGAGCCCAGAGAGCGATGCACATGGCTTACTGAGATTTTTTGGAAGCTCAATGAACGGATGAAACTCCAAAATGTTACTATGTTGTCCGAGGGCAGGGTACGGAGTTTCTCTAGATCAGCTTAGCAAAATCCGTGGCTTTACCGTGACAAGTACGATGTCCGGGTGATCGGGCCGGGAACACGTGGATTGCACATGAGACCGCCACAACCGTGACGCCGCTGCCTGGCAGTCGCATCCTCGACTCGATCACCAATGTTCAAATGTTGGACAATCCTGTGATTGTACTCGATAATGGTGCAGCTACCATCAAGGTAGGAATTGCAAACGAACTGACAGAGAAGAGTAGTTCCCAAGGACTAAGGATAATTCCCAACGCTGTTGTGCGTTCAAAGGGAGATAAAACTACCTACTTTGGACACGAACTTAGCGAATGCAAAGATTATTCGTCACTTCACTATCGGTTACCCTTTGAAAAGGTTTGTTGTGCCATAGCTACTTGTGATACGTACTTACAGCGCAACAGGGATATTTAGTAGACTGGGACGCGCAAAAGGCTGTATGGGATGGCATTTTCTCAACCGACGTTCTTGGGGTGAGTCTAAAGTATGACAGAACCGCCTTTCATAACTCATCCTTCTAACAGATTAACACCACCGAATCATCTCTTCTCATCACAGAACCCTATTTCAACCTTCCAAATCTACAGGATGTATATGATCAGTTCGTATTCGAAGAATATGAATTACAATCATATCACCGTTGCACGCGTAAGTTTCTTGAAGCTAGGGTGAGGCTTTCCTTATCAACGGCATTGTTTATCTTTCAGCTGCATCTGTAATGCCGTTCGGAAATTTATTTGTGGAGCCAGGTTTGCCTAGGCCTGAATGCACTATTATAATCGATTCTGGGTTCAGCTTCACACACGTCGTTCCATTGCTTAGTGGACAAATCATATGGAAAGCTGTCAAAAGGCGAGCGACTTCTTCTGATCGACGGAGAGTATACCTTACCTTTTTTTCTTCATCAAAGACTTGACGTTGGTGGCAAATTACTGACCAATCAGCTCAAGGAACTCGTATCTTTTCGTCAGTGGAACATGATGGATGAGACATATATTATGAACGATGTTAAAGAATCTTGCTGTTACATATCGCAGAATTTCAAGGGTGACCTGGAAACATGCCGGTAGGTTCCCAGCTTAGCGGGAAACCGGACTCCTCTGACCGTCTAGCGCGCAGAGTCGATCCCAAAAATAATCCAATAGTTCAGGAATATGTCCTACCTGACTTGTCCACAAATCGGAGAGGTCGGATACGACAACCTGATGACATTGTGACCGAGACAGACCAGATCCTCGTGATGAACAATGAGCGCTTTTGTGTTCCGGAAATCCTGTTTCATCCCAACGATATCGGTATTTTCACATCTCCTGTTTGTCATTCTTTGACCGGAACTTTTTCAAGGCCTCGATCAGTCGGGCCTTACTACCAGTATTGCGTTATCAATATCGCAACTTCCACACGATCTTCAGGGCATGTTTTGGGGCAACATTGGTCTGATTGGTGGCAACACCAAGTTCCCTGGCTTCCGAATGCGATTGTATGTGGTTTTGTAACTTTGTGATTAGATGGTCACCTTACACCGGATCTTCGTCTACATAAAGGATGTCTGAGCTACAATCTCTAGCGCCCGTTGATTGCGAAGTCGTCATCTATGAATGTGATGAGTACGTGTGATGATGCCTTATTATTAACCTTGCTCTCGTTTCATCTGACAACTATGGGGCCACTCCATTCCACTTTATTTCATCAGCCCCATCACAGAAGCATATCGCGCAGCAGTTAATTTCGCTTGCATGCCCACGTTTAATGACCATGTCGTCACGCGGGCGGAGTACGCAGAAAGTGGAAGCAATGCTTCTCGAAGGAAATTTCGCGACTGGAAGCCACACGAGCCTGAGAAGGAGAAGCCGAAGGATTCAGCGAAGGCAAAGGGGAAACAAAGGGAGGAGGACCGCTCGCAGGTGTCTAGTAAACTGACACGAACGAGAAGCAAAGTGGTGACTGGCCCTACCACGCGGCGGCGGTGAAGGTTCCTTGGGTCTTTCAACGTCACAAAATTATGTTGACAGAGTTTGCTTTAATTTCATCTGACGTCGGAAACAGCTTGGGCATCGTGTGCGTATACCTAGCCAACGTGAGGCCCTGAGTAAGTAGTCGGCCGTTTGAACTCGTTAACCATGGTGACTGAAATTAAATTGTTTCTGTCAACCATGATTCTGATGCTAACTAATATTGGTGTCTCGTCCTTTCCCGAGCTGTGTAATCTTTGCTTTCTGTTGAATCTGAACTAATCTTAGGACAGACCCCCAGTTTTCATTTCTTACTCGAGATTCATCGGCCGAAAGTCTTAGAGCTACTTCCTTCAGGCGCTCAAGATGGGGAGGTCGGAAATCACTCCTGAGAAAGGTGGTCACAGAGACGTGCCAAGTATAAATTTACCGCGATTTTGCGCCCAACCAAGGCGTATGCCGGTTCACTCGGATGGAGCTCAAATCTCGTCATGCTAGATCCTTCTATAGTTGAAATCAAGATGGCGCCATCGACCTCCCCTTTCGTTATCCTTGGTGCGGTTGCTCCAACTTGATGTGATTCGTGCGATATTTCCGAATCACCAAAGCAGTCCAGGAAATCTACCCCGCGCGCGCCGTCACGTTTAAGTTCGCCTAGTGGCGCTGGTTCAGGGCCAATCCTCGAGCCGATGATTGTCAGCCAATACGCTTTGGCTATGTGATCGAGCGGGAAGTAAACCTTACGACGGTATGAACGAAGAAAGCGTACATGGAAGCCCTGTGGACAGCTGACCATATTATCTCACGGAATGCAATCGGAACGAGGTCTGCACGACGTGGTTCCGCAGTAAAACGCCTTTGGCGTACGTATACGTCGGACTGTCACGGAAATACCTCATTCTCGCGACGTAACTGCTTGGATCGCCGCCGCCTCTTATTTACCAGCAGAGTAGTCAGGCAAGTGCCTACCTGCTGTTCTCTATAACGAGGCAGTTCCCAAGTCGGGAGGATCTGATCATCTCAACAAAAATTTGATTCTTCTTATCAATCTAGGAGACAGTGAGCTGGTTCAAATCAATATTGTTGACTCGGATGTCTAGACGTTTTTAGAAGCATGTTCTTCAGAGTTGATAGCTTGCCTGAGGAGACCCGTCTAGCCCTGAGACCCAGAACCGGCTATCAGATGGATCATGAGATCCGTTGCATTGGCCAATGCATTGTGACCTGAGTGAAGTCTGTGGATCAAATGCAGGACGGAGGAGGATGGGAACAACATTTTATGCGATGAGTTGACAGCTAACAAGACAAACCTGAGCAGCCGTCAATCCCGTCAGCACACAATCTACATTGGAATCCGTTGTTCTGGATGACGGGAGCCAATCACTGGTCTATCGCTTGACCGGTAACATTACATCGTTCATATTCCGGACAGTCGCACAACCATCACTCACTAGAATGACGAGTAAACATATAGAAGCCACAAGAAAGCAATCATGATGAAAAGATGAATACCGCATTCGATTACTTTGTGTTACGAGGCATGTGTGAAAAAATAATAGCCAGCAGAACCGCGTGGGTGAGAAAAACCTCCTGAAGTGCATACGTAAAACAAAAAGTCACCCCCAGGTTCGGTGGATTAATGCAGGGCACAAGGCGTAAGGAAACCGAACAACGGAGAAATATGTAGTATGGAATCAGAAAACATACGTGAGAGCCAGAAATTATATTGATGAGAAAAACCCCAGACAGAATTCTAAGCGGATGGAACGTCAGCTGACCGCATGACTTCCATCAGCAGCGTCTGGACTCTGCTGTTCGACCGAAAGGGCCGTGGTGCAAGCCCGTTCTGCATCTGGAAAGCTGCGGGAAATGATAGATTAAGCACACTCGAGAAAAGTGATCAGAAAAATAAAATAAGAAAACGTACTGGGGGGTGCTTGCTTGAACGGATTGACATTATCCAAAGGCTGATATATCCAAGTTCTTCCTCGATATCTTCGTCTTCCGACTCTTCGTCGTCGTCGTCGTCCTCTTCATCGTCTACTTTTCTGCCTTTTTATACGGCGTACCTCGTTGGCTAGCATCTCGAGGTAAGCAGAATCCTCATCCCAAACGTCCTCTACAACGCAAGACATCATCAACACATAACATAAGAACCAAAAAAATAATTTAACCATCATCACCCTCCAAATTCAAAAACTTTTCATCCAAAGCCTCATCATCTTCACTATCCTCCGTCAACTGCTCCTCCAACGCTTTCCGATCTACAAAAAAAAGAAACACATCAATCAACCTCCATCCCCAACCCCCCCAAAAAAAACACCGTCAGGGCCACCCACTCCTCAAATTCTCCGGTACAACCCCCGGCGCAAGTTCCAACAGACAACGCCAAAATGCTCAACTTCTTATCATGTACCCTCGGGAGAAGATTCTTCTCGCTGTTGATAGCAAGGAATCATTTGTCGAAGAATACACGGGCAGAGCCTGGGGTGGTTACTTCTATTAGATGGAGTGCGGCGGAGGGGTCGTAGAGGGCGGCGTTGATGAGGACTTCGAGGTTGGCGAGGCGGTCTCGGCTTTGCCGAGGTGGGTGAGAGCGGTGCTGATGATGGTTTGCAGGGCCTAGGGGGACGTCAGTGTGCGTGCAATGGATTAGGTATTGGAATAGGTGGCTGTGGGACGTACATCATCAACGTTCCCGCGGAGATTGAGCAGGATAGATTCCGCCAATTTGCAACCGTTGACACGGTCATTCTCGCCCGGCTGGTTGTTCGTGAGAGCAGTCATGAAAATGTCGACAAGCGTCTGCTTGTAATCTGGGCGAGACTTGATCACTTCACGGCCAAACGAGACAAAGATGTCCAACGAGGGAAGCATCTCTATTTAAAAACCCACACACAATCAAAAAGGTTGGTAGAAGTAGACTCCACAAAAAAACGCACCCTCGAGGAAATCTATAGCATCAGCCTTGAACAACTTGTATGTCAACTCGAGTACTGGCCACATGCTCGGCGAGATCATGCGCAGTTTAAACGTCAGACTATCCACCAAGTCGTACATATTATCAAACAAATCTAACCCCCCATGAGTTCCATCGGAAAATAAAAGAATACGGAAAGCTCACCAAGGAGCTTATGTTCAAACGTAAACAATATAATAGGAAGAATAACTTCCTCCTGAACCTGTGCCAGAATTTCAGGCGCATTTTCTATCGAAGAAACAATCTACAACTCTAATCATCAGTTCCACAGCTACGGCACAAAAGAAAAGAAAATTTTACCATCGCAATAGTCTTCGCTACCCCCATCGACGCAAACGTCTTGTCATCATCCACATCACCCATAACGGAATCGAGGTCAACCCCATTCTGCGCCTCCGCTTCTTCCTGCGCGAGACTCTCCCTCGCCAACCGCATGTAGGATTCACACTATACATCAATGACCAGTCAAGTCAAAACCAACGACCACCAACCAAAAGAAAGAAAGACGGACCAATCTCGCAGCAAACTGAGCCGCAACAGGCAACAACTCCGTCTGGAACGCCTCCATACCTCTATTCAAGATATCCAAATCCGTCTCATCCATCCGTTTCAGTAGATCTATATCACACCACACCAAGCCAGTGAATTACCTTTATCCCAAAAGAAAAACAGCAAAACGCACCTTGGATGGTTTTCCCGACTTGTGGAGCAACAGCGAATTTCACCGTCCGAAATTAACATTATTCATGTTTGCGTGAAGGAGAAGGAAGGAGAGGGACGCATACCAAATTTGTACTGAATAACCATCTCCGTGAGTGCCAACGCAGCTTCCACTCTAACAGGAAACTCTGGGTCATCCAGCGCATTAGCGACTGTTCGGAAGTTCACATTCACATTCTGTTACGTCCCCCCCAAAAAAAACGCGTCAGAGATAAGGACGGGGGAATAATTGGGATTAGGGAAGGTCAAAAAACGAGGGAGGGAGGACGGGGGACGTACGAGCGTAACACTGAATTGATAAACCCGAGCACAGGCATGAACGCAAGCGAGAAGAGGAAGGAAGTGGCTGCTGACTCTGGTGTTGCAAAGTTTTCATATTCGTCTAGTGTGTCAAGTTAAATTTATGGTAGGATGGAGAAAGGGAGAGAAGAAGGGACGTACCAACAGAAACACGGATATAATCGATTGGGTCAAATTCCCAGAGTTGCGTTGAACGAAAGTTGGGGAAAGACGAAGCTCGAGACAAGTATTTCGAAGCTTGGTTTGAGGAGGTTCCATGTTGATTTAGGTTTGATTTGATGCTATTTTGCAAAAGGTAGTAGTAAGTTCACCGTTCAAAAGAAAAGAAAGAAACGATAAGAACACACCATTCACAGAAAAACGTAAACACTAGGTATTGGCATTTCTTCGAAAGCCACGCCTGGCCTGCTACGTAGAGTTGAACTTGCGTCAAGTGCGTGTTGAGAATCTCTGCTACAAAGTGCGAGGCGAATGTGCCGTAGCTTTCTTGCATCGTTGTTGGGAGTTGTGATGGGTTCCCAAACCTATTTTGTGAACGCGAAATTAACCAAAGCTCGTAAGATAGTAAAAAGGACAAGTCCACCCATCTGTGGAACCCTAGTATTCCATAAGCCCACTTCTTCGTCTTCCACCATTCGCTCCTCTCTCGATCATCTTCGTCCTCCGGTAACACCTCTTTCGGGATCTGCAAGTTGACAATAGCGAGGAGGAGCCGACCCCATGGGACGATGCTGTGCTCTGTTGGTGATTCGAGAGGTGAACGATGATACTAGTCTTGTATGGTTTGAGGATAAGGTGAAGCATTGTGGGGGTCTCTTGATAGCACGGAGGGCAGGTAACAGTTTTGGCCAATGTATTGGGAAATCATGGGCTACGATGTTCTTCAAAGTGCGAGCAAGTTATACGGTGCATACTTCTAGATGTTATCGGTGCTATAATGTATGTAGCCCCTAGAGGCAAGGTATGCTTTCCACAAGTTTCCAGTGTTCAGTCCTATCATTGATGTCAGCGTGCCTTGATCTAAGATGGTTTATGGGAGTGAGCGTACATCCAGCTTCGGCTCAAGCTAAGCGCTGTAGTCACGATGATCTGAAGGTTGTTAGCTCGGATCGGATCAGCAAGCAATTCGAGCCACTGGGTAGGCGGGATCGAGGTGTTGATTTGTGACTCTGCATTTACACAAAACAATGGTATCATGATGATGCTAATATAAGACACCACTATCAGGGAAGGAGGGTAGGGACAAATGAAGCGATGTGGGTACTAGGTGAAAGGAAACTGTGGGCACGTGACTACTGCACTTCACTCAGCGGGACGCTGCTGCCAACCTGCTTGTTCCTCACAAGCTGGCACCTTGAGCTAAGGAGTGCAACCTTGCCGGCCTGATTCACTCCTAGCCACGTACCTCCTGCCTTCTTGTCGCGACCCGATAAAATGTTGCCTAAAACGCTTCCAGTTTCGTCCTTTCCGAAGTTATGAATCCGAAGAAGAGGTTGCCTGATTATAGATGGCTAAACTCACAAAGAGTATTCTTGGCAGTGGCTTACCGAGATTTTTTGGAAGCTCATTCAGTGAACGGATGGATCTCCAAAATGTTATGTTGTCCGAGGGTAGACCCCGACTCCCGAGTCTGACTCGGAGTTTCCCAACATCCCCCTATTGTGATGAGCGAAGCCTTCAAAAAGCAAAACTTGAACGTGAGTTTATGATGATCTCCAATGAGAGAAGTTAAACCTGGTTGTGATTAGGGTTGTTCACGGGAGGGTTGTTCACGGTAAGCTGGATGATGACCTTTGCATGGAGGACCGATCGATCATTGAGTTGCTGACAGCGACGAGGCTGCATCTGACTGACGTGACCATGGTGACAATCATGATATCAGTCCGTGACTCAGGCCAATGTTCAAGAAGCTTAGCCCAGATTAAAGCGTCTTTGGCGGCAGAGCCCACTACTTTTTACTCAGTGGGAGGGATGGTTGGTATTACCTATAATGTCAGTTTTGCCTTCAGCCTTTTTTGGTTTCATTTCAAGTTGTAGAAGTGTTGGAAATTCTTCATGATCACCGGCCCACTCCAGAAGTCTGCTGTAACATAACCCAAGTCATCTGAGTCCTAGCCGCGTTCAGTGGCTGATGATGCGTTCATCAACTCTGCCGTCCGAAGGTCAAGATTATCAAATGGTCCAATACAATCTCAACAACAATGATACAAATGAAACAGGGCAACACTTCTGCAAAGAACTCGAATCCTGGCAATTCCATTGCCACTAATCATGATGCTACTGGCCTTCCAACACCTCGCTCCTCATTAGACTCTCTTGACAACTCACAATGCCTATCATCATCTCTTGCTTCTGATCCAACCAATCGTGCTGCAATCCCCCCTTCTACACCTCATCCCTTGGTAGAATCTACCGACAAAACCCATATTCTATCCTTCGACCAAGTTATATCTAAGTTGAAGCCACTTCTGGATGGGAAGGCTGGGACAGCTGGAGAGCGCAAGATATCTATTGAGGGTATCTCTGCAGAGATTGTTCATATGTTGCGGGAAACGTCTAGAGCATCTGAGTTGCCGGGTTGGGAGAATATCAGGTATGTTGAGTTTCTCTAGTTTGTGCAACATCTAACAGCATCACAGGATCGATTTTTAGAGGACAAGTTAATCGTGCACTACCCGACATTTGGACACGAGATCATGTCCTCTCTCTTTTTCAATGTCAACATCGACAACACCGAAGGTCGCTCTTTGTTCCGCCTTGACATGAGCTTTGTTCGCCTCGGAGGCTCCGCAGATGTTGATTTAGAAGATGACGTGAAGAGTCCTGACTTCAGCCTGTATGAGGATCATCCCACGAAGCAACCCCTAACACAAGCCTGGCCAACAGTCATCTGGGAAGTGGCCTACAGCGAGGATGCAAAGGTGCTTGCACGCAATCTTGGCCGATTTGTTGCTTGTTCCCTCGGCAGGGTGCGGCTAGCAATTGGTATAAAGATTGAGCGTGACTATACTCCGGGAGGACGACTGCGAGGCTTGAAAAAAGCAATATGTGTCTTTTGGGAAGCAGACTACGCTGAAACGTTCGCGACGTTGGAAGAGTCAGGCTCACAATTATTGAATCACCTAACAAGGTGCGATGATTATGCTGATGAGGCCGAGGACCATGTTGTCCCTCCTGCCACCAAGTTTTCATATGTATCAAAATTCGATGGGAAGTATGTAAAATTTGTGGTTTCCCAACAATCTCTGTATACAGGAAGTTCCTTTCATCTGAAATACCTTGCCATGCACCAACATCTATGTTTGGGATATAGATTTTCCCCAAAGAACTAAATGGGCCTACAGCAATCAATATTCTGAACCGACACCTCTATCGCACATCACTGCCTGAGGATCAAGACAAGCCCACAATCACCATTCCATTTTCAGCACTTCAACAAGTGATTGATGCCCATCTGAAACAACAGACTTACATAGAAATTAGCCGTGATATCAAGAAGCGTCAATATGATGAAGAGGGTTCACATGACAGAGAGAATAAGGCAGATGTCATGGCAGAAATCGAACGTTTGAAACAGCCTCGCGTTGGAGAGATTTAGGTTTTTTCTGATAGACTGTAGCATTTGTATGATGGAAAGATACAGTACTTCGATGACTTACGCTCATGAAGATTATGATGCGAGTTTTGTTATCTGCTAACCCCACGTTCAAGTTCAGTGGCTGATGATGCCTTCATCTTGAACTTTGCTGTCCGACTCAAGGCCAAGATTACCAAGCGGTCCGATACAATTTCAACAAGAATGTTACGAATGAAACAGGGCAACACTTCTTGAAGCGTTTTTTCTCTTTTTTTGGGAGCTTATAGTATTCTGATTATTTCCATGTTTTTCTTATCTGCTTTTTGTCCACCATATATATATTTGCCATCTTTACCACATTTATGTATTCCAGGAGTATATCCTACCCGACTTGTCTACAAATTGGAGAGGTCTTGTGACCGAGACAGACCAAATCCTTCGGAATGAGCGCTTTGCGGTTCCGGAAATCATATGCATGCTTCATCCCACCGATATCGATATTTATGAAAAAAATGGATACCGCATTCGATTACTTTGTATTACTTACAAGGAGGAAAACGTGAGATATGTTACATGCGTGAAAAAATAACAGGCAGCAGACCGCCGCGGCGTGGGTGAGAAAAACCTCCTGAAGTGCATACGTAAAAAAAGTCATCCCACCAGGTTCGGTGGATTAATGCAAGGCATACACAAGGCTTAAGAAACCGAACAACGGAGAAATATGTAGCATGGAATCAGAAAACATACATGAGAGCCAGAAATTTATGTCGATGAGAAAAAACCCAGAACAAAGAATTCTAAGCAGATGGAACGTCAGCTAACCGCATAACTTCCATCAGCAGCGTCTGCTGTTCGACCGAAAGGGCCGTGGTGCCAGCTTGATAGCTCGGCCCGTTCTGCATCTGGAAAGCTGCGGGAACAAACGATAGATTAAGCAACTCCCCCTCCAGAAAAGTGATCAGAAAAATAAAAACGTACTGGTGAGTGCTTGCTTGAACGAGACATACGGATTAACATTATCCAAAGCGCTGATATATCCAAGTTCTTCCTCGATATCTTCGTCTTCCGACTCGTCGTCGTCGTCATCTTCTTCTTCATCGTCTACTTTTTCTGCCTTTTCTCGCAGACGCGCACCCTCGTTGGCTAGCATCTCGAGGTAAGCAGAATCCTCATCCCAAACGTCCTCTGCAACACGTGGCATCATTAACACATAACATAAGAATGAACAAAAATGAAAACCAACCATCATCACCCTCCAAATTCAAAAACTTTTCATCCAAAGCCTCATCATCTTCACTATCCTCCGCCAACTGCTCCTCCAGCGCTTTCCGATCTACAAAAAAAGCACACACACATCAATCAACTCCCATCCCAAAGCCCAAAAAAACCACACCGACACCAACCAGCTATCGCCTTTGGCAAATCCTTAAATATCCTCAACACACCCCCAACAATCCCCGGCCACCCACTCCTCAAATTCTCGGGTACAACCCCCGGTGCCAGTTCCAACAAACTACACAACGCCAAAATGCTCAACTTCTTATCATGTACCCTCGGGAGAAGATTCTTCTCGCTGTTGATAGCAAGGAACCATTTGTCGAAAAATACACGGGCGGAGCCTGGGGTGGTTACTTCCATTAGATGGAGTGAGGCGGAGGGATTGTAGAGGACGGCGTTGATGAGGACTTCGAGGTTGGCGAGACGGAGGGATGAGGTCTCGGCTTTGTCGAGGTGGGTGAGAGCGGTGCTGATGATGGTTTGCAGGGCCTAGTAGGGGGATAGGCAATAAAACGTTAGTGTGCGTACAATGGATTAGGTATTGGAATGGGAGGGTGGGACGTACATCATCAACGTTCCCTCGGAGGTTGAGCAGGATAGATTCCGCCAATTTGCAACCATTGACACGGTCGTTCTCACCCAACTGGTTGTTCGTAAGAGCAGTCGTGTAGATATCCACAAGCATCTGCTTGTAATCTGGGCGAGACTTGATCACTTCACTGCCAAACGAGACAAAGTTGTCCAACGAGGGGAGCATCTCTATTTAAAAGCCCACACACAATCAAAAAGGTACCAATGGTAGAAGTAGACTCCATAAAAACACGCACCCTCGAGGAAATCTATAGCATCAGCCTTGAACAACTTGTACGTCAACTCGAACACTGGCCACATGCTCGGCGAGATCATGCGCAGTTTAAACGTCAGACTATCCACCAAGTCGTACATATTATCAAACAAATCTAACCCCCCATGAGTTTCATTTGAAAAAAAAAANNNNTACGGACAGCTCACCAAGAAGCTTGTGCTCAAACGTAAACAATATAATAGGAAGAATAACCTCCTGAACCTGCGCCAAAATTTCTGGCGAATTTTCTATCGAAGAAACAATCTACAACTCAATCAGTACAGCATAAAGAAAAAGAAAAACAGAAAAAACCCACTGTAGCAATAGTCTTCGCCACCCCCATCGCCGCAAACGTCTTGTCATCATCCACATCACCCATAACAGAATCAAGGTCAACCCCATTTTGCGACTCCGCTTCTTCCTGCGCGAGACTCTCTCTCGCTAAGCGCATGTATGATTCACACTATACATCAAATACCAGTCAAGTCAAGCCCAAAAACCACCAACCAAATGAAAGTCGTACCAATCTCGCAGCCAACTGAGCCGCAACAGGCAACAACTCCGTCTGGAATGCCTCAACCATAACCTCCATGCTCCTATTCAAAATATCCAAATCCGTCTCGTCCGTCAGTTTTAGCAAATCTATATTACACCACACCACGCCAATAAATTGCTTATATCACCAAAAGGAATAGCAGAAACTCACCTTGGATGACCTTTCCGACTTGTGGAGCAACAGCGGATTTCACTGTCCGATATTAGTTTTCATGTTCATGAGAGGCGCAGGATGCATACCAGACTTGTACTGAATAACCATCTCCGTGAGTGCCAACGCAGCCTGCACCCTAACTGGGAACTCTGGGTCATCCAGCGCATTAGCGACTGCTCGGAAGTTCACATTCAAATTCTATACATCAACCACGTCAGAGATGGGGATAGGAAGTAGAGGAAGACCACAAACCTCCTCATTCAACCATACCAACGACGATTTCGACATAGTGCCCACAACTTCACATGCCTATATATATAAAGAAAGGAAACCACACATCAGTAAATAACCGCCGCCTCCACACACAGAACCAGCAAAAGAAGAAAACACTAACAATAGCCCTCAAATACCCTTCTTGGGCCCTAAACTCCGGGGTCACGAACTGCATCACGAACGCCTCCACACTGTTCTTAACTTCAGGGTGCCGCATCATATACGGTCCGAGGGCGGCTGTCATGTTCAGTGCTCCGAATTTCTGGGGTGGGTGTGCAGATCTAAATTGGGATTGGGATTAGGGAGGGGTGAGAAGAGAAGGGGAGGAAGGGGGGACATACGAGCGTAACACGGTATTGATAAACCCAAGTACAGGCATGAACGTCGTCTTTGTGCGATTGCTTGCAAGTGAGAACAGGAAGGAAGTCGCTGCTGATACTGGTGTTGCAAAGTTTTCGTATTCGTCTAGTGTGTTAATTTTGAGTCGAGTTAAATTTATAGATGGGTGGAGAGAGGGGGCGTACCAACGGAAACACGAATATAATCGATGGGGTCAGATTCCCAGAGTGCTTGCTTTGTTGAGTTGAACGAGAGTTGGGGAAAGACGAAGCTCGAGACGAGTGTTTCGAAACTTGGTTTGAGGAGGTTCCATGTTGATTTAGGTTTGATGCTATTTCGCAAAGGTAATGATAAGTTCACCGTTCAAAAGAAAGAAACGAAGAACCCACCATTCACAGAAAAACGTAAACACGAGGTACTGGCATTTCTTCGAAAGCCACGCCTGGCCTGCTACGTAAAGTTGAACTTGCGTCAAGTACGTGTTGAGGATCTCGGGTGCAAAGTTGGCCACAAAGTGCGAGGCGAATGAGCCGTAGTCTTCTTGCATCGTTGTTGGGAGTTGTGATGGGTTCCCAAACCTATTTTGCGAACGATAAATTAACCAAAGCTCATAAGATAGCAAAAAGGGACAAATCACCCACCGATGGAAAAGCCTTCCCAAAATTCCATAAGCCCACTTCTTGGTCTTCCACCATTCACTCCTCTCTCGATCATCTTCGTCCTCCGGTAACACCTCTTTCGGGATCTGCAAGTTGACAATAGCGAAAAGGAGCTGACCCCATGGGACGATGCTTTCTTTGCTTTGTTGGTGATTTGAGAGGTGAACGATGATACTGGTCTTGTACGATTTGAGAATAAGGTGAAGCATTGTTGGGATCTCCTGATTTGTGTTTGTAGTGGGTGGTGTTTGGAGCATCTGCGATGCTATAGAAACCAAAGTGGGAAAGATGTCTTCTATGATTTTAGGGAGTATGTCTGCTTTTTGACGGAATCTACAACACAAGGTCATGATTTAGGTTTAAATAATGATAAAGATACGCCAACCTAAAAGCTCTAATGGCCTCAAGTACACCTACACACCCAGCATGTACTTCTCGAATATTAGGACTGGTGAGGAGAGCACGGAGAGCAGGTAACAGTTCTGGCCAACGTGTTGGGAAATCATGGGCTACGATGTTCTTTAAAGTGTGAGCAAGTTGTACGGTGATACTCCTAGACGGAGATGCAGCGAGGAGTGGGAGGATATGTGATTTGAGAGCTTCGCGGTCTGAATTTGCTATTGGGTGATAGTCGGGTCGAGGGGAGATGTTATCGGTGGGGTAGTGTGTGTGTACGCGGTTTTTGAGCCACACAGAACATGCTTGGCGCGTCGCTCTGTTGGGATGTTATAGAAGAGATGTGAGATGATACGACGCGTGTAAGACGCACAGATCGATTGAATCTGCAGCTATGATTTGAAGAAGAGCTGCGATTATTCCTTCTTGAGCTGCGATCTAAGTTTTTTTTTTGTTAGTCTGCTGAAAGGTTATTGAAGATGGAAGATATACTTTTCTTATATCGAGCTCTGCAGCCTTTCGGATGTTTGGGTCAGGATTGTAAGTAGTTGCGAATAGATTGGATAAGGATTGGAGATCCATATGAATCGAATGAGAATGTTGGGAGTAAGAGATGAATGAAATGATATATCAACGCTATATCAACGCTATATCAACTCTTGTTCATTTTTTTTTTCATACTCGTCTACACGTGCTTCA
>QLOJ01000430.1:0-13695 GCA_003313625.1 Tricholoma saponaceum
CGGCGCCTTCTTCGCACATATGTAGTCAGGTGCTGCATTTGAGACGGCCCGGATGGCCGTTGAATTGAACGGTGAGAAGGAACCCTCAAGGTCCAGATTTCCGGGATGTACATAGATCTGGGGGCAGTTCGAACGGTAGCAAGTGGAAGTCACAATAATGTATCTTTCACGATCCGTCATCGTCATTGAAGTTAGAAGTTGATCCGAGGCAGAGTGAGCATTCCGGGTCGAGGACCTAACAATTTGGTTCCTTTCGCTGTGCGTTCCTTTCTACGTTCCTGAACGCAGAAGAGAACAGAAAACACGCAGAGGGAGAATACGGAGAAGATCGGGATGTCGATTAGGTTGCCAAGGAAGTGCATGAGAGTAAACCCCAAAAACGTCTCCTCGGCCCTTGTACCTTGCCATCAAGATTCCCATCTCCAGAGTCCAGGCTCAGCGCCCATTGCTCATGCGTATACATATCATACATAATGCATAATACATCAAGGGCCACTGTGTTTTCTCTCTGTTCAAATGACAACAGATTCGGCATGATGCCGTGCGAGTCTGCGACGCAACTTCGGTAAGTTGGAGCTTTTTCCTTATTCAATACTCACTCTGGCAATAAATTTTAGTCCATAATCAATTCAACAAAGCCTTACAGAAAATGAGAGGGTCAGCGTTTCGACCTCACGTCATGCTCGATGCTGCCAAGCGACTCGGACGGAGTGCCAAAGCCCAACTTTTCGGGGTTCGGGTCTTTTTCTTTTTCTTTCAGTCTTAGTATGCAAGACGTGTTGGCAACAATCACGGCGGATAGAAACCCTATGACAATAACACTACGACGTCTGCAACACGGGACTCATCAACTCCAGTATGGTAAGTCTCATTTTCCACGCAAATCTAAACCTACCGTGATTGAGTGTGCTTTGCGACCCGCAGGGCGGGAGAGGTAGAGCACGCCACAGCTGAGCCTATGCCAAGGCTGCAACCTGCGATCCACGACCCGGACGTATACGTATGGCGTGCCAGGTGGGGGCCACCATGGGATCAGATGTTTTCGATGGTTTTGATGCAGATTCGATCCAACAGTTGTTGTCCCAGGCAAATACCATTGCAGGGAACAAGAAATGTAGACATTAAGGTCAGCAGTTATATACAGGCGATTCTGCCAAACGACTCGGAATAGCTGGTTCTGTATTGAGAATGATTCTCGCCGATGGTTGGTTTCATGTGACATGCACTGCCACTGTGGCCAGCGCTAACTGTGACGAATGATAGACTAATTCTGCAACACTGCTTCGCAATGGCGATGAACCCTTCTACCGCTCGGTCACTCAGCACAAAATTATTGATGTGGCTACTGGACCCTGGTCAGTACTTCGATGATACCGAGATAGTCTCACTCGGTTGTTGGCATGTTGTACATGTTCGCTAACACAAATCAATAGTCACCCAATGACCTTGGGATATCTTGATCAACGAGACCCATCCTATTGCCAAGATCGTTGTGCGCCATGAAGATTTTGTATGTCGCTTTCTATTCGTTGAATTTGGTGTATGTTTAGTTAATGTTAACGTCACGGTCATGCTTCCAATTGACTCTCAGATCTACAATCTCACCTTCACCTACAGGCTGAAGGATAATAGCCTCGTTGAGTGTGCTCACGGCGATTGCAGCGGAACGGATTGACCATTAACCTTAATGATACTTTATCCCTCTTCATATTTGTTTTTCACAACGAGACTTCTAAACAACTGCGTTTTAGCGACCGCCGAACATCCTGTGACCACCGACCTAAAGCAACAAACCACGGGGGATGGCAGGCGAGAGGGATACCCACGTCGACTGGAACAAATTAGCATATGTGCCATGACCCGACAGGAACACGACAACGACAGCAACAAAGATGGCGAGACGAGGGCTGGGGCTGGGGCTACTGGGATGTGAAGGGGAATACCTTTTCACAGAGGTTTGATGCAGGATCGGTCATGGGGCCCTTGCACAGCGAGAGAAGGATGAGAAATTTGATTGAAGGATTACCATTTGTACAGCAAGCTTGGTCACACGACTCTATCTATCTAGGCGCTGGGGAGCTAGTAGACTCAGTCTCCTTGATGCTATGGCTCACTTGTTTCATTGATCAAACCCACAAGAACTTATAAATGTCGGTACACTCATTCCAACATCACCCCCCACCTTCAAGTTATCAAGTATTAGTATGACCATCACTTCTGATGATAACGCACGCCTCCAGGAAATGGGCACTACGCTTCTGGTTAACCTTGGAAGTTTATCAACAATTACTTTGCTACATGGTAATGATGTCACAATTTACCTTGTTGATACTCTAACACAATTCTAACCCTTCTATATCAGGAATATTTATAGTGGTCTTCTCCATCGCAATACACACTACCTTGTTTGTCTGAGTCTACACCGCTAATTTTACTGGAGGTCTAACTTCCGTTTACAGGCGCCGGGGACTCAAATCTCGACCAACATTCATAATATTCATTCTAACCATCTTCAGCTTCACCGTAGCCACCTTACACTGGGCTACAGGGATGGCAAATATGTTGATTCAGATTCGCATGGAGCTTGTAGAAAACATTGATATGAAGTTGTCTGAGAAGATGGCTCTAAGTGATGCAGCGATGGCTAAGCTGATGCTAATCCAGGACTTTACTGCCCCGGTTATGGTGTCATAACTTCAATCTCCTATCTTATAGCCATCTGACTCGGAAATGTATTCCCTAGTGGATTATCAATGATGGTGTGGTTGTATGGAGAGCTTGGAACCTCTTTCCAGAACACCAGTGGGTCATGGCCGGCCCTTTTCTCTTTTTGTTGGTAACATTTGGTGAGATTTGACACCTCACAGTTATTTAACTGAAATCACCAACTCAGGCTCACACACCTACATCTGTGATGATGATCACTTCCTCTGTGATGTACACCATGTCGATAATATCGGATGATATCTTCAGTACTATAGTAATATGCATCCTCATTGTGTCTATAGTAACAAACCTTCTTGCTACCTTGTTGATTGCATACAAGTTATGGTTAGTATTCCCTCTGATGTCAATGATGATTACTTAGTACTTATTCCTGACAGGGACTACCGAAAAGCCATCAGCAATCTTGGTCTGAAGAAACAACAGTCTCGTGTGCAAAAAGTGCTGTTCCTTCTTGTAGAGTCAGGAGTCTTCTTCCTTGGATTGCAAGTAGGTTTTTGATTTTGATTTACATGTACTTAAACTATGCTACTATCTGACTTATCATTTCTTAGTTGGCATTCTTGTTGTTTAGCTGCTTAGCTTCAAATCCCCTGGGTACAGCTGGTCAATATGCACATCATATTTTTAATGCCTTTTATGCTGAGGCCACTGCAAGTCTTCCTCCAGTCTATAATCTGTGTTGGCACTTCACTGACTTGACAAATTCTGCTAGGCAATGTTTTCACCACTCATAATTATTATTATCAACAAAGAGCACTCAATTGTAAATACATTTGGTATCAGCACAGTACTTGGGAGCAACTTGAACAGTGAAGGCCATGCCAACAACACTGAACATTGTCCAGCAACCATTGGTCATCTTGTCTTTGCCAACCTGCCCGCCATAGATAATGAACGGTCACTTTCACCTGGTGACATTTCAGCCTGACTCAGCCCCAAGACTCTGGCTTTGGCCTGGTCTGGACCAGGCCATGGCTTTTGGTGTACGAAGTTGATCTGGATAGTGGAGGGGATGGGGTGTAGGAGTGGGTATTGTAGGGATCCTAGCACTCACGAGAAATGGCAGAGATGTAATCACAAACCGGCACTTCATTTTTTGATAGGACGTTGATCAATGAAAGTCATCAGCAAATATCATGATCATCAATTCGTCGAACGGAGGATTGTGCGAGTTTGTCCCAATACCATTTGTTGTGATTGGCACATTACGAAGCCTGATGCTTAGCACCATCTGAACGAGTAAAGCATCAAAATGGCGCATAAACCTCGATGCAGAGGGATTATCGGGCCTTGGGGGATGACACAAAAGGCGAGGAGATGGCATTGAACTGGATGGGCAAGGCTTAAAAGTTCAAAAAACCATGCACAGCAGTTCGAAGCTACTATACTTGAGTTTAAATAGGCTACTCACTTGCCATTCAAGATAAAACTGAGACCTCCACTCTAATATATTCAGAACCATCTCCCTCAAATTTCTGAACGACCTTTTTGGCTTCCTTTTTAGGGCAGAATTCACTTTTTGGCCTTGAAAGTTCCTGATATAGGCCAATCTAATTTTAGTTGACAGTTGCGGAATTGATGGTTTCTATTTGTCAAGACAAAGATCATTGATCTCGCAGTTCAAGCTGTACACGCAAACTCCCAGCCGAATAGGACCGCCACCTGACCGCCACCCAACTTCAACAACGTGCGATAACCTCCCCAAGTCGTCAATGTCCGCTGGCCACACATAAATCGTCGCTCTCTCATTCAAGATGTGGAATAGCACCGGTTGTCCCAGTATCAATGCTAAAAAGATTGCTCAGGCCAGTTTTTGGAACAAGGTACGACGCTTGTCTTACCTGTTTTTATGTTTGCCTGAATGGCGCACTTTCCATAGCATGGCGCACATTGGGATCAACATCGCATCGGCTGGGCCGTTTCAGGCGCATGTGCATCGGTAACTGTGCTCATCACAATCTACAGTGTTATGAGACACGCGTTGTTAGTCGGAAAACATGTACTCAGTATCATCTGCTCATTATACCAACCAGAAACTACCGTGTTCCAGCAGAGCAACGACAAATGTAGTGGTTTCTATTCAATCTACGCATGTGTCACTGACGTCATCCTCTAGTATCCGGATTCTCTACATGCCTCTAGTACGTTTCGTGTTGAAATTCGCCATCCTCATTCATTTATCAGCATCACAGATATTTGCAGTTATAGGCTTCTTTTCCTATCGATATTTTCGTGACTATACCTACTATTCTGTCAGTGAAGTTTGTGAGCACTTTCGTTCCTCTGTTACGAGAAACCCAGGCCTTATCATTTCTTTATCATAGTATACGAAGCGATCGTCGTGTCAGCTTTCATGATGCTGCTCATCGAATCATTCGCGTCTGCTTCACAAGCTAGTACGAGTCAAGAAGCTCTGCTACAGAAGGACAAGCAAAAGCTTCCGCTTCCTGTAAGCCTTCATTACGGAGTAATTACAGTTGTATAACTCATGCGTCCCCAGTTCTGTTTTTGGCGCTATCGGCCTACCAAGGACTATTTCATGTACTCGATCAAGGCTCGTCGTTCACTATTCCCCCGAACAGCGAAGGCTGATTCCTAGTAGTGGAGTGTAATGCAATATACCATCATCCAACCGTGTATGCATCGCCCTGGAATGCTATTGATGACTCTGACCACCCTTGATTGTGCAGGCATATCCATGATCAGCATCGCTACCCAATTTTACAATCTCCTCTGCGTATCATCGTTTTCTCCCAAATTTGCCAATCTGTGGTTGACCATTTTTTCCACCATAAGCAACGGGTAAGCTTTTCCGAGTCCTCTTATCTGTAATAGGATGTTAGACTGAGAATATCTCATAGAATCGCTGTTTATGGACTGGTGAGCGAAAGGTTCTTGAGTTGGTCATTTGGCTGATGCGTTCTCTCTGAGGTGATTTTCTATGAATTGACCAAAGCCGACCTCAAAGGCAGGCGACCTGGAGCGAAGTTCTGGTGTGTCCAGATCATCGTGACGGTTCCGTTCATACAACAACTCATCGTGAGTGCCATTTTCATTGTGACTGGTTGCATGTGGACGACGTTCTGGTCTGTAGTTTTCTTCACTGCAGTCAAGTGGTGTTGTCAAAGGTGCTTGTTTCGGATGACTCCCTGTCTGAATTTGGCTAATAAAACATTATCTTCAGGATCCAAATTCTGGACGTCTACCAACGTTGCCAATGGGCTCAACTCTATAACTACGTGTGTCGAGGTAAACCACACCACGCTTTGGAGAGACGGGTCCTAATTCTCGTCTGGAGATGGTTCTTTTCAGTCTTTTCATGATTTGGGCTTTCCCAGTCTCGGAGTATGAAAATACTCACAAACCGAGACAGCCTGTATGGAAGGCATTATGGGACAGCATAAACCTATGTGAGTTGCTTCCCCCTCTCCAGAGCAACTCAGGACGAAGTTAATGTTTATCTAGCGGATTTTGCTGTCGAATCCTGGCGCTCGATCGTGTTCTTCGTTAGATATGCGCGATGCCAGCCTAGAGCACGCCCGCGTACGGTCAAGCAGAATGGTGGACGCACGAGCTTCGCCGCAGCCTTCATGAGGTGGGGAGCAAGTTCAACCAGTAAGCGCTGGACGCGCATACAGTTCCATCGTTCCCGTGCTCCCATGAAGGAGAAGGTGGATGTAGACAGTATGCCTACGAAGGAGGAGGTCTGGGAAGACTCTTCGCCTCCTGTTGAAGTAGATGAAGTAGATGAAGTAGATTTGACGGAGGGCCGAGAGTGGACAGTGCTAGATGAGGAAGTCGTGTAACATGCTGTGTTTTGTTCCTTCGCTGTTGGTGTTTTTGTTAGAGACCCTGTAATTGCACTATTTATTCCTTTGCTATCAACCGTAGAATGTATAACATTACCAGCAAGGATGGTTGGAATGCCATAAGTGCACAGGCTGGTTATGTGATATTTACATAGGAGAAAAGTAATTCGAGATTGAATGCGTTGCTGAAGTGCTTCCACGTTCTCTGCTACAGCCTGCTCAGGAATTCGATCAAGACCTCTGCAAACGTTTCCGTCTCGTCAACCATCGGCAAATGCCCTGCACTTTGAATTTCTACAAAGTCTACGGGCCGTCTAGCAGCTCTTTTGGCGTTCCATGCGTTGGCCAAGTTCCTCATCCCATTCCCAACTGCCCCATTTCCGTCTAGGCTCCCTGCAACAAGCAAAATATGCTCAATGGGACTTTCGAAAAGTGACCTAGGAAAAGCAGTTCGACTTTCTGTAAAACAAATAAGGAATTCTGAAACGCCAATGATAAGGTACCACTGACCGTCTAATAGATCATAGTTGGATAGCGCCTCTGCGCCAGCCACGAACCCATCCACAGGGGTCTTTTCCACCATTTCTCTCAACCATTGTGCTCTAGCAGTGCGTTCCGCCTCCCCGTCCGCGCATTTTGAGGGAGCACTGAACCACCTCGAGACAGTCGCTACGCTTAACTTCCCCATCCCAACATTTACTGCATACTCAGTGCCCTTACCTACTTCGCCGTCTTTGACGCCCACTTGTAAAATAGAATCGGCGCTTACGCCTCCATAGACCATCCCTATCCTCCCTGCCCATGCCTCGCGGTTCCCGGGAGGCGTCTTCGCACCCGTGTCGCATGCAACGACGCTGCGTGTCCGCTCTGGATACATTTGTGCGAAGGCAAGTGCAGCGGCGCCACCTTGCGAGACGCCGACAATGGCTTGTACTGGTGTTGGGATATTTAGTTGAGTTAGGAGATGTGTGATATCGGTTGCGAGCGACGGGATCGTCGTAGGCTCGTGAGGTAAGGTAGACTTCCCGTGTCCTCGCTGGGAGTGAATTAGAATATTGAAAGGTGTGCGAGCCTTCCCAGTGTGGGGATCCGGACCGTCATGGAGGAGGTAAGGGATTAGGTAACTCCACATAGAAAGGTCTGTGACCAGGGAATTTGCGAAAACTATCCATGGAGAAGAAGGAGCGGACGTGATAGTTACGGCGTGGATAGTGTGGTTGGATTCGGATATGTTAACGAAATGCTAGGATGATATTAGCAAGACAAGTTTCGAAAGAAGTAACAATTATAAAGCACACCTCTTTGCGATCCACAGGCCATGGTACCTCATTGTCGGACATGCATCCCACATCGAGTGAGATGAGGAAGCGAGAGACCATGTTATATGCTGCGGTGACCGCTACAGCTTCCACGAGTAGGTCTTGCACAGTCTCTTCCACACCGTCGGATTCAGACGATGACCAGCTCTTCAAATGGATCGTCAATGCATCTGTAATTTCCTTTGCTACCTTAACATTTCTAGTGCTCGCATCTGCGAACATCAACGCCGACGTTTGAAGGGCCGACAAAATGCCGGATGAAGGTGGCAGCGGTGTAACTGTATCCCTTATGACATACAGCTGTGATGTAGTTAATCCGCTTTCTCGTCCTACATGCTCGTGGTGAATCCACTCAAACGCAGCTTGATTGAGAGCTGCTACACGTAAGATCTGATAAGCAGATCGGTAAGTTTGATCGCGATAGATCTGGAAAAAGGAACCTACCATGAGCTCGCGGACATCCCCAGGAAGATTTCCCTGTGTCCTGACTGCTCCTAGAAGTGAGTTCCATCCCGCAGCGATAGGGGGGACATGAAGTAAGGCGGCGTCGAGTGGGGTAATTCCACGTTCACCTCGACGTGCTCGAATAGCATCAGCAACAGAAGATGTACCTGGTGCAGGATATCGTCCAGGAATGAGCCGAGAAGCTTTGGGCGCTGGCATGGCTAGACTACACCGAGAACTGGTCACTGGCAGAATCAGAAATCTCGGTCACGTCCCAGTCGGGCCGCGACTCAAAATGCGAGCATCAGGTGATGCGGCAAAATGGTCATGTGCTTTCTTCAAGTTGAAGCGGCTATCGTTGGCTTGAAAGATTTAGATTTCAGTCTTATTCAATGGGGAAACGGAAAGGAGGCGGTCTCACTGGAGTATCGAGGTTCGTTCTTGAATCTTTCAAGAATGATCCAGCATCCCAGCCAATTCTGCCTGAACCCGTCGTCCAGGATTCTCAGCATCCAGGTGCGGGCACACCTCACGAATACGAACATCAGGTAGAAAATCGTCCGGCAAAGCGACGTAAAACGAAACCCTCCGATACCGTGCCAGAATCACAGGCGCAGAGGGAGGAGCCAGGACAATGGATTGAAAAGTACGATGCTACGGGCCTTGTGCCGCATTATACAGAGACATCTCAGGTACCAGATCACCTACGGAAATGTGCGTCTTCCATCAGTCTCATTCAATGTTCTAGACGCGAATTTTGCACAGATTTTTCTCAGAAAACTCGTTATTTCTCTCTCTATTCGACACCCCCAGGATGTCTGCTCGACGAGGAAGGCTGGTACAGTGTTACTCCTGAACTCATCGCAAATCAAATTGCCGAACGATGTCGGTGTGACACCGTGTTGGATGCGTTCTGCGGAGTTGGTGGTAACGCAATTGCATTCGCACAAACTTGTCAACGTGGTGCGTTTTCATTGTCCTTTTTAGCAGTTGTCTTCGTGCTTACGTACACTTGACGACTCTCCTAGTGATAGCACTGGACACATCTCCTGTGCGACTCGCCTTGGCCAGGCATAATGCGCAAGTATACGGCGTAGCAGATCGCATCGAATTCGTCCTGTCGGACTATATCTCCTTCGCTAATTCCTACCTGTCTCTCCCCTCCGATTCGCTGGAGGTGGCCAAACGCAAGATTGACGTAGTGTTTCTCAGTCCACCGTGGGGAGGCCCATCCTACCTTTCAGGAACGGCAACCCCTGCTACATCTTCTCCGACAAAAAATACACCCGATATGACGCCCGACGTTGAATCACACCCATCCTATTCCTTGTCGGCTATCCAGCCCATACACGGAGCCGCGCTTTTCCAGTTGAGCAGGCGCATCACGCGGAACATTGCTTATTACCTTCCGAGGAATACGAGCCTGGAAGAGATCAGTGATTTATTGAATTCGGAACAAAAATCCCCATCTTCCACATCCGAGAATGTGGATTCCGGGGTAATCGCGGAGGTCACCGGGGATGCGACGGGGGAAGCGGAGATGGTCGAGGTCGAGGAAGAATGGATGGGAACTAAACTGAAAGCACTTACGTGCTATTTCGGTGGTTTGGCAGCTGGCCAAGATGACTTGTTTGATCGTCGTTGACGATCAGCTCGAAAGCGGAGACACATTAAAGGCTGGTATGTATGGTGCATGATGTTTTGACATCTTCAGTCCTTCATGTGTTTCCCTTACAGTTACAATAATGAATATCTTTTGCTATTAGCGGCTATACTTCGTCTTCGTTTGTTCGCCCCCTGTTGTTTTTCCTACCACACATGCAGAACTCCCACTCACTTCTGTTGCCTTCCAGGCCAACTTTATGTCAGCCGCGATGGCGAAGTCTGTAGCCACCGAATATGTGAAAATGCAACCGATTTTCAAACCCTATCTTGATTCTTTACTTCCTTCCCTTCCTCCTTGCTATGTTATTGTAATGTGCATTTGCTGTCAGTATGTGTCACGATTCACGAAATTTGAACTATGAATTTGATCCTCCCCACTCAAGCCCCCGCCCCCAATGAGGATTTCAAATCTGTAGACTGTAGGGTCAGGACTCAGTTTCAACATTTGAATGATAAGTTAATATTTTCGTCCGGGAATAACTTATGTTGCCTTCTAAGAGGAACCGTCAGTGTCGAGTCAGTGTGGCAGCTTTCTTTCGATTTTTACCACTCATCGTCCGTCTGCACGCTCACAATGATGGATGGGTTATTGGTGGGCATGAGGATTTGTAGCTGGGGATATTGCAGGCGCAGCGGCGAGTTTTGAGGTATGTGTGGTGGTCGGTACGCTGGCAATCATGGTTGGGTGGCTAAAAGTCAATAATGGAATGCGTTAGTGGAAAAATGAACACCATCCGAAAACAGACATACTTGGAGTACAGAAACGAATATTTTTGCGTATGAACATTCGCAGCCATGCGCTTCGGCTGTTGGAACTCCACGATGGATCGGGTAGGTGTAGGGTACCATTTACGAGAGGTGGGAGGCGGCGTCGTGGGTTTTTGTGGTTGTGGTTGTGTTGTAGATATCATGGTAGGTTGTATGTGTTTTCGTGAAGCAAAGAAGTCATCGATATTAGTGGTAAGAGAGTGGTGGGCCTGTGGTACATCAAGCGGTCGCTGTTCAATTCAGGCCTGAGTCCGAGTCATTTCAGTATCAGTATGTTATCTGGGGGTTTTTACATCTCCAATGCCACTATCAGCCAAAGTACGTATACCGTGCTTATAACATCATTGGCATCGCAAAATTTTCCTACCAAGCTCTTGTCAAGCTCACAATTTTCAACTGGGCTTCAAGATGAAAACAGTCCCAGCAACAATATATGAAGGTTACAGTTACGCAGATAAATCTACATACATTCAAATATCATACCGTATGATTGCATCCTAACATGATGCGCATCCCCGCAGGCAGAATAAACTGATTGTCCAGATCTGCATACAGCCAGGAACTCTTGTTGGCAGCCCACCCACCAGTCACTCCTCTTTCACCTACACAAAAAGAATAAGATAAATTTGATAACATGCTAGAGTTTCTTCCAAGCGAGACATCATCAGCGGGTCGTGGTGGTGTAATAATATAAGACCCTGCTTCCACATTGGTGAAACAAAGCCTGCCAGTTGTATTGGCATCACCCCAAAAACTGGGAATTCTTTCACCTGTGACAGAATCCCAGACAAGGATGGTGTGTTCAAAATCACATGAGATTATGTACTTCCCATCCCCAGTGAAAGCAGCAAAGTGCACACAGGCATCATGACCTTTTAAAGGGCCCAAAACTGTGTTGCCATGAGCTACATTCCAGACAAAAATGGTTTTATCACTGGAGGCTGACACAATAGACTGCCCATCAGGAGAAAATACGGCACTTTGAACATAGTCAGTGTGGCCTTTCAAAACTGATAGCATCTTGCCAGTACTTGAATCCCAAATGCGAATGGTGTTGTCAGCGGAAGCAGATACTATGTGGGTTCCATATGACGAGCAAAAGGCTGAGAATATGCAGCTGGTATGACCTTGTAAGGGACCTAGAGCAATGTGGCCAGTTTCTGAATTCCAGACATAGATATCGTTGCCAATAGGAGCCACAATGTATCGGCCGTCTGGAGAGAAAGTGATGGAAGGGACCCGACCTCCAGCAGGTAAGTCCCAGTTGATTGCAACCTCTCCACTCATAATACCTCGCAAATGCATCATACCATCCTGGACAAACACAACTTTTGATACATCTGGTGAAACTGCCATGCAATCAGTACGAGTGGCTCGCACTTTCCTCAGGTCATCATCATTGCTGGCTTTATTTGTCACTTCCACCTCTCGCCGAGTGCAGGTATTGGGCTCAGGGTCGGTTGTTATATCATTTGTAAGAGGCCTCGCATCATTTTCCATCCTCGTCGCAACCTCTGCTTTCATACCCAATTGGACCCCGGTCATATGAGTGCCCCAAAATAATATGGCATACCAAGCTTGTGCAGGCGTTCGAAGCTCCCAAAGCTGTTTTAGCTGGCGAATACATTGAATGGCGAGCTCTCCATGTGAATTAACCATGTCCACGCGGAAATCGCCAGCACCTCCACTAGTGATGAAATCATAGAATGACCGGTGTACACGAGGGATTGTTTGACGATTGATTTCTCCATCGCCAGCTACCAAGATTGCTCGCAGTCGGCGAACAAAATGTTCAATATCAGCCGGATCACCGCTGGAATTCCGCAGGTCCAGCAAACCCTCAAGATCTGCGATGCATAGCGGACTCTGTCGTGCTAAGATGGCACCAATTATGCGCCGAAATCGCTGCAGCGGCCATGAATCGAGGTGTTGTTCAGGTGCTCCGCTGTGTTGGAATGTGCCAGCCAGAATGGTACGATAAAGATTGTCAATGTCGCTCATGTTCTCGGCAGAGAGTTGATTGAGAAGTCCGCGCAGACATTCCTTCCCATTATCCTTGATCTGGTTTCGTATGTATTCAATGGCTGTCACCGCCCATATGAAAAGGCCCGATGCCCGCACGCATAACATGTCGGTACGCTCCTGCCCCCAGTGCGTTTCATCCATATGATACTCTTCCATTATCTCTTTAATCTTCCTCTTTATAAATTTCGTAACCTCGTCAACGGAATCCTTCGAGTCAGAGGAGAGATGGATATGTCGGGCCCGTGCGTTGCTAACAAGGCGAGGACGGAAATAGTTCAGTATGACTTCCTCTGCACGACTAGCGATAAACACTTTGGCACTGTATGGCAGATCAGTGACAACTTGAGCGAATATCTGCACAGTGTTTGTAAGACGGGTGATGTCGGTTTCGTCCAACGCATCAATGACAATAACAACTGGCTTGTGAGAGTGTATGCGGGATGCAGCCCGTATGATGTCGACGAACAGCTTTGAGGCTTGGTCCATCGAGATGCCTTCGTCGAGTAAATAAGGCAGCTCATTATAAGCTCTTTGTACAGTGTGTCTGACAGCAGGCGATGATTTCGACATTTGGTCTGCAATAGAAGGAAACAGCATCTTTGGATCAACGGTCCTCGCATCATTGCGGTTGATGAAAAACTGTGCCCAAAGAATGCCACGACGCATGCACTCTTTAGCAACAGAGGCGGCGATGGCAGATTTACCGATGCCTGGATCGCCAGAAAGCCAAAAGAAACATTGAGAAGTGTTCGAAATGTCGTTAATCCATTTCATGATGTCGTCCAAAATCTCCGTCCGCGTATCGGGATCACAAGGATTCTTGTTCTGAGATCCATACATGACATCCGGAAATTCTACTTTGCCTAGAAGCTGAAATTTCAATGAGTAAACGCATGTCTCGTAGAGCTATGATTGGAGTGTCATACAGAAGCCCTCAA
>QLOJ01000432.1:246-23979 GCA_003313625.1 Tricholoma saponaceum
TTGGAGATGCAGGCCACACTCCCGTGCTCTGCGGTAGCAGAAAACCATGGGAGTTACCGCCCACTGTTGTCGATACTTGATTTACGAAGCTTGTTTACAATCTGATTACTATGCCTGATACTCATTGCCTTTGATCTGTATATAGCTAAGGCGGTCCGGACCGACTGTCCAAATATGTTCATCCGATTTTTCCTTGCAAATATTGCCAAATATATTTTTAACTCATGGCTGCAGCAAGGCAGCTGCCAGCTGCAGGGTGGTTGGCGTTATGTGCAGGCAGCTGCCAGCAATACCCTGTAGTCTACCAGTCTCTCATTGACAGATGAATCGTTTACTGGACCTCAGTCGCACAAACACTCCTCCATCACACGAAGAATCCACCGAAATCCATACACATATTCCCATCCTCGAGGAAGAACTCCGTCATCTGGATGTTCAGCTCGCTATCCTCGTTACACAACGCCGTCGCCTCACGAATCAGATAAATTTGTGTAGAGCTGCCGTGGCTCCGCATAAACGGTTACCCCCCGAGCTGATCAGGGAGATTATTTTGTTCTCTACGGCGGAACATGCAACTTTTCCGCTAGTGGAAGGTGCAAAAGAGTCTCGTCTGATAGTTTCTCAGATCTGCTCAGCGTGGAGGGTAGTTGCGTTTGACACTCCCACTTTGTGGAGTATTAAAATTCCGTATCTACCTGCAGTACGCTCAAGTTCCCTTGAGCTTGTTGGTAGCTGGTTATCTCGATGTTCCTCAGCTGGCTTCGCTTTGAACATGACAATAGGTACCATAGATGCTGCCAAAATGGAGAAGACCAACTGGACCGATTCGCAGGTTAAGCACAAGTTTGATTGGGTTGTTAACCGCATCATCATCCCCAATCCTCACTGTTTCCGTGAACTTGCTCTTGCCATTCCGCATGTTAATGCGAAGACTCTTTGTGCTCTTCCTCCGGGTTATTTTCCAAATCTTAGAACCGTTGCTATTATCCAGGTAGACGACTTTTTCGCCCCCTTCACAGTGGATACTCCAATTACTGCTTTCTCGGAAGCACCTTGTCTTCGTCGCTGCGACTTCATGTTAAGTGGCGTTCGTCCGCATGACTTGCAGTTTCCCTGGGCACAGCTTACCCAGCTTGTACTTGTCAACAAGTCGATAAGCAACCAAACTATAATGGGGGTCTTATCCGCTTGCGCTTCTGTTGCAGCGTTGCATTTAGGCTGTGTAAAGTTTGACGATGGCGATGGCTCACCATCCCCGAAGGCGTCTTTGTGTTTGCCAAATTTACATGTTTTCAGCGTGGCCTTCACTTACAACACTAAAACAAGCAACGCGCCATTCCTTCATTCATTTTACCTTCCGAACCTCCGCCGGCTCGTTCTTAAGAACACGTCTGGACTGAATTGGACCCCCTCAGATTACATCGCTTTCCTCAGACGAATATCGTCTACACTTGAGACCTTTGAGCTCGATGTTCCTCGGCCGAGGGGCTTAGATCCCCAGTCGCCACGAAACGTGGAAAGCCTTTTGGAGTGCATACCGCGTGCGAAAACCGTCAGACTGCCAAATGATGCTCCTCTCTTGCCTTCGACGATGGGGAGGATAGAAGAGGGAACATTATTGCCCTGCCTCGAGTTCTTGGAGTTCGCTGCAGAAAACCCACTTCTCGCGCTCGAGATGCTATCATCCCGGCAATCCCTCTCGTGTTCCACTCTTATCACCAGCTCACGCTCGGTGTCGTTGCTCAAGTCTAGTCGAATAAACTGTCCAGGAAGGGTTCCTGAGGCATTTAAATCTGTGAGGAACTTCCAGATGCAGGGGCTGAATGTTACTTTCCACTGAAATGTCACGGGTGGAAACAAACCAACCGACTAACGCAGTCGCGTCGTGGACTTCACGCTTCAGACGTTGTTCACCCCGTTCGTTGATGAGATACAGTTTAAAAATAGTCTACATGTTTGGCTTGATGAATTTTGCGGTCTATTATATCAGGTACACAAGCTTCTGGGGCTGAGAGCATCCAAATTTAAATTGCCGTCACCGCAAAGCTATTGACACGAAGAGTATGCCTGCCCATATGCCAAGCAGATCTGTGTTCCGTAAGAGCTGGCCGATACCTCCCCGCACTACTCTGTCATACAAAGAAGTAGTGGTGGTAATGGTAGGAGGAGCTGTGTTGCTTAATGACGAGATACCAGCTTCCTAGGGGCGAGGACATATAGGTGTCGAGGATAAGCACGGCTGCCTAATGAGAGTCAGGTCTACCAGGCCACATCAATGGTTGAAGTCCACGTATGTACGCCGCGTGACTATATGGTTCGTTTATGGTTCCGAAGGGGATCAGAGCTGTTGGTGCAAACCCATCCAAGATAGACTAGTGATGTATCCAGTAAGAGCAGCTTCCAGAGTGGTTAAACAATCTAGCTTCAGCCCAGCCAAAGAAGTTTCCCTTATAATGTGATTGAAATCGTGTACTAAAAATCAGACCATTATACATGAATTCCAAGGGAGTCCAGTGCAAAAAGTTGACGAAGCTGCTGAGCATGATTCAGGAGAAATCACAGAATCCATTTGGGGTACTTCCAAGATGGCTAGGGCTTTTGTAGAAGAGGAGGATAATGAAGAGGACTTAGAGGAGTTCGTTCGTTTGAGATGGTGACCAGGCCTGTGCATGTGCATGTGCCGGGGAGGTAATGCGTCCGAGTACGTATGCATCCGCCAAATCAGCATACACAGAGATCGGAATACAGGCAAAATTGGGCGATGGTGCGGCAAACGAGTAGTGCGGGTGAAGCTTTGCAACGCCCGCCCCATCCGTACTTCTAAGTCATCGGTTGAGGCAGGAGACGGGTATCTAAAACAGGAGGTAGGATCTGTCGCCAGGGACAGCGGAGCTAGAGTGCAGTCCATCTACTCGCGCAAACCCGCCCGCTCTGGTGAATAAGCGCTCTAGGGAAAAGGACCTAAGTTTCATCTATTCTCCGAACGCGCCACCGTCATCATCCTCAACTAGAATGGTCATTGCTTCTTTTCCACCTTCAGTAGACTCATTACGCCATTTCATGACCTTCGTGAACCTCGTCGAATCCATCCACATCTGCGGGACTATCGCGACCCTTTTCTAACTTTGTTGGGGCTCCGCCCCTCGGCTTTCTCGATGAGAATTCATGTGGAGCGGTCCATTAATATTCCGTAAGCTTCAAGGAAGGCCAGGTCGACTAATAGACTTTGAGGCATATATTGCCTCAAACGACGCCCGTAGTCTAGACCAATGACGATATCTGTAGAGGGTGTGAAGACACCAGGTACCATGCGTGAGACTGCGTGTTTGCTCATAGACTGCGAGGGAGTGCGAACTCAGGATGAGGTCAAATGTAAATGAGCGATGGTGTTAGGGAGATGGGTAATATTGCAACAGAATTACAAGTCTGAAGATACAGATTCTGGATAGTGTGCACTCAGGAACGGCAAAGATTAAAGAAACACAAATATCACCAATGCCTAGAAACCACTCGTCGTGACTCTCATCTGCTCCAGCTTTTTCAACACCTCTCCAACGGTCCGATCCAGTTCTCCAGCAATCGAACTCTGCTTCGTACCCGGCAGCCTTGCGAACGTCTCGCAAAGATCCCCATCCACCACCGCCTTTACAGGTGTATAATATCCTCTCCAGCTCAACTGATCTCTGCCAACCAAACTACTCTGTTCCGTCCGCATATGCTGCTCCAGCGTCGAGATAAAATCTACATCTTCCTTCGAAACGAACGGCACGAGGATGCCTATCGCCCCATGAAGCCCGGTATACAGAAGGATCTCACGACCACCAGCAACAAGCGATACCTTGTGTATCGATGTAACGAGGTCCCCGACATGGAAATGAGCAATCATCTTGGTTTTATGTGGTGCACCCATTAGCACTCCCTTCTCGTGCAGGATTCCAGCACCCGTTGGATCGTCGTCTACTTGGTCTGAAATTTTAGAATCCAAACGGTTGACAAACACATTGCCGAATCGATCCCCAGCAGCGATTGTATTGTAATCTACCATGGCCATGGCAGTGATCCATCGCGGCTGGCTGTCGTCTGCAAATACGAGGAGCCGGTTTTCAGGAGGCTTGTAGACTGCAAATGACACTGATTCTTGCATGTCGCCAACTAGTATCCGGGATCCTTGCGTGGCAAGGGTGACGATCGCAGATGCGAATGTCTTGTTCTCGACTTTTCGGAGGAGCTTCTTCTTTCCTATCTCATATATTCTCAGAGCTTTGCCAACACCGGCAACAAGTCGCCCCTGAAATGCTAATAGTGACAATGGAACGTCATCAGTCTCGGTCTACAGTGAGGAAAAATATGGGCAGTCATATTGGTTAGTCAGGTTGTGAGGAGCCTGTTAAAAAGTAGCATACCTTGTGCATAAACTCCAGCCCTGCACCATCATCCGTAAATTTGTATGTACGAAGGAATCCGCTGGAGCACGACCGAGGTGAGAGGAATGTATCGGCAGCGGTACCAACAACTAGATGCAATTCGCCACCCCGTGCAGAGAACGGGACGACTGCCAAGGAGAAGGCGGCTTCGTTCCCGTCCAACGGGATCAGCGCAACAGTTTTTGCCTATCGATATACATATGCTAAGCGAGTAATTGTTATGGCGAAACAAATCAGCTAACCTGTACAGGATCAATAATCCGGATACATGACGCCCACGTCCCAGCTGGAGCTTTTGGACGTCCAAATACTTCTGGTGGTAAATGGACTACCTCATCGTCGATGTTTTTACCTTGACGACGCTAGAGAACTGTATTAGAAAGGAGTTCGAAATGACCAGAGGACTGACCCCCACCAGTTCGTCAATGCGTTTGTTGGCAGCTTCCTGCCCCATGACGCGATGGTCGCCTTCAATCATGTAGAAATATTGATTTGTAGGGTGGGTAATAAATTTCCGCGGTGTATAAGAAAGCGGAATGGAATCTTGTTTTAGTTTTGTACCCAATTTTGGAATTTGGAAGATCCTACAGTATACTATGAAGTCGATGGTTCAGTGTTTAATGCATTAGACTTACCGAAGAACACTGCCAGCAATACCAATAAGGCCTTCCGGGCTTAGCTCAGCAGAAAAGCTCCAAGCATAATCCAAGTTTTCAAATATCAAGGGCGTGAAATGCATCAGGTTCTGGTGAGTGTAATTGAGCCATGACCGGGACGAAAGTGCCAATATAGCAGGATTTCGCTGTATTTGAACACGAATAAGCCGTATAGGCCTAGTACCAAGGAACCTGAATGTGTGAACAAACCCTATAAGAAATGTAGATAAGATCTATAACAAGCCACACACCGGGTTCGTGTATCTGTCAGCTGACCATTAACTGGATCCAGCACTGTTCGGAGCAAAACACCATTTTGAAGGCCAATGTTCACGAACATCGTAGGTTGCGATTTATTGATGCTAGCATCCAGCATATCGGCAATACAAATCGCAGAAGGAGGCGCCGTCAGGGCTTGTAAACTGATCGTCTCAAGTGTACTTTCAGGGTCCAAGGAGATGATACGAACTGTCTGATCTTCGCAGCCAACGGCCTATGGATAGGGTGTTAGGAAAGAACAGGTAAAAAAACCGTATCTACACTTACCAAATAAGGCGTCCTCTGTCGACCTTCGGGGACCTCCCCAATACTCAGTGCTAGAACAGTGCTCCCCATGGCTTTTCGGTCCTGATACTCGTTTAGCTGTCCGTCCAAGTCTAGTTCGAAGTACACTAATTCTGCAGAACTCAGGGCTACAACAACTTGTCTCTTGTTCGTTGTCGCACTAACGATGGTTTTGCCCTGAGGAACTTTCCACTCATTGACCCGCCGATCTGAGAGAACATGCCTGATACCGTGGGGATGTACCTGCAGAAGGGCATCGGCACCGATTTGTTGGACTGCGAGTGTAGGAGCGGAGGACAGGAAACCGGTGTCTTGGACTTCCTCAATTGTTTCGCCAATGGAGAGGACAAGGGTACCATTAACGAATGAAAGAATGATGTAAGAATCGAATGCATCTGTGACATATTGTCAGTAAGGTATGTAATACGCTGAGTATAGAACTTGCCATCCTCCCTTAGCTTCGTTGTCCACACTGCATTAGGAATACCAGGCAAGTCAGAGCTAACCGATTCTTCCACCTCGAGACCATGGCGCAGAGTTCTCAATGTGCTTCGCGCACCACGACCACAAGCGGCGAAAATTTGAGGCGTGTCTGAGTTTGGCAGGATATTCAAAACCTTTGAGTCCAGTACCGGGTCAAGTGACTCGAGTTCATCGGCGATTACAAGATTATCCAGTGGATGAGGGCGGAAGAACGCGTGTGGTAATGGGACAGTCGGATCAGCCATGCCCAATGACGGGTAGGATGTCGAACTAAACTCAGGTTCATCGTCATCGTCTCCAAGCTTTTGGAACTGGTACAAAAAACTGCACAAAACATCTGTCAGACTGCTGAAGAATGGGAATTAGGATGAACTAACTGGTTCCCAAATTCAGAAGCAGCAAAGAGGAAACCAGATTTTAGGATGCAGAGGCTGGAGGCGACTGGCACAGTGTCAAAATACTTAATTTTAAGTGATCTCACTTCCTCGTCTTCGTGCTCAATTGTGACTTTGTATAGGTCCCCATCTTCACTTTGCAGGAGGAAGAAGAATGCTCCCTGAAGAAACAAGTCAAAAGAGTAGATGGACAACAAAAAAGCTCAGTACCTTCATTTTGTGCATGACGGCTGAGACAATGATTATTCCCCGGTTAGGGTCTTCTAAAGGATGGCTACGTCGTGGTATTGGCACACGATGTTGCCGGGCTTCCATATGTCTATAGATGATGTGATCTTCACAGCACACAAGAACTCCAGAGGGTCCATCAAATCGGTCAGAGGAAGCCAATTGACCACCGGGAACTTGAACCAATAGATTTGCGCGAGGATCTGTCGGTTCACTCCACTTCCGAACGACATGATTGAGGCCCAAGTCCAGCTCGTAATACGTTAACATCTAGTAGGTAGGTAAGGCAATGAGGGAATCGAGTAGCCAAAATTGATAACTCACCTTCTCGACATTGTTGAACGCCTCACCAGTAGGGTCCTGATCCGACTCCGTATAATCAACTTCTAGCGCAGCGAACATCGGGTTTTCGAAACCGACGTCCAAGCCTACAATGTTGTGAATGATCGCGGCATTTTTATGTGCTTCGAGAGGAGACGAAATGGTCAAGTTTGCAGCTGCGTCCCGATTGAGAATGTAGACTAGCTTTGCCTTCTCCATTGCCGATACCATGACGCTCCGGCCTTTTGGATCCGTGGCCAGATACTGACCTGGAACGATACGACGAGCGCCCGACTTGCCGAACGTTTCCTGGTGCAGTTTCACAAAGCTGGACGTTTTTGGATCATAGTCAAGAATGACAATCCGGCCGGAGTCAGACCCTACTATTGCGTAGTCTGAGAGTGTGGTATGTGAATAGATACAAACAAGACAGATACCTACAAGGGCTCACCCTTGGTCCCGCCAGTCAACCGAAACGCGGCAAGAGAGCGAATGGATCCGAAAACGTCTGTCGCAATTACAGTCGAGACCTTCCCTGTCTGGACATCTGGACGCAGCAACTCAAGCCGAGTGCCATGGGAAACGATGATTTCTTGTTGTCGCGCCCCAGAGAAATTCCCGACAATGGCTTGCGAAACAGCTGTTGGAGGTTGAAGTGTCAAATTGTACAGATGCATTGCGGGAAAGGGGCAGACACGGTCCAGATGCTATAGTATAAAAAGCAGCAAGACTACAGTCTTGGGAGGATTGCGGGAGGCAGTCAGAGGTTCACTGAGCTAGTCGAGGTCGAGGTCGAGTTCAAAATTCTTTGAACAATTTCCTCACGCGTTCGTATTGACAGTTATTTGTTTCTGTGGCGGTCATTCAAGGACGGTTCAACTCAGGCTTTTAGTCTTCAAATCACAACCTATTATCACTAGATGTGCTTATAGGAGGAACAACGATGGTAAATGAATGGAAAGTACATAGGGTATATGTCCGAGCTATCTCATAGCAGATTTGGTACTAAAGTGTGTACCTGCAGCAAGCATTCCTCAGTATACGCCCCAGGCAAGCCCCAAGCCAAACAACTTGTTACCACTCACCGGAACAGGGGGCTCTCGTTACCCATATCTCTGAAGTCTGCCTGTCTGCCTGGACCGATCTTCTCGTTTTTACATTGCGTTATCTTTTGCTTGTTGATCCTGTTGTAATCCCACATAGCAAAACAACTGAGCAAGATGCTACAAGAAGAATAAGTTCAAGTTATTGGGAAAGGGAACACCAGTTCAAATGCTCACGATAGGCTAAGCCAACCCATAGCTGTGCCGTGTCCAATGTGAAAGTGAGGCGGGGTGATATAGATGAAGGATGAACAAATTCTAAAATTCATAGAGTACGGCACCCGATAACATTATCGTGACAGCTTACCCTCCAAGGTTACCCAAGCCAATGACCATAGCGAGGACGACACCTATAAGTCACACAAGAAGCTCAAGACCGACCGACAATAACATCACGTTGAGATTATCCCACCTTTCCTAACGTCTCCGCCTGCAGCAGAGCCAGCCCAAGCCAGATCTACGGCAATAGTAGGATACACACCCACTGCTGCGATCACGGCGCCAGCGTAGGCGGCACCAGGTTTGGATTGCGTGTACAGCACAATATATCCGATAATCGCCGTCAGAGCGGATCCAATAATGTACGGCCCCCGGAGGTTGTGTTTATCGCTCATAATCCCAACTATTCACCACGAAAAGAAATTCAATGTCCGGGACTTACTAAGGCATCAATCATCCACATACCTACGATCGTCGCTATACACCCAGCGACGAAGATAGGGACTTGTAGCAGTTGTGCATGTGCAGCAGTAAATCCTATAGTGCAATGTAAGAAAATATTCACATGAGAGGGTCTGAGCGGATGGCACCCAATTGATTCACGATAGTGGGAGAAAACAATGCGATTGCATAGACTGGGATCAGAAGACCTAGCAATCCGCAGTTGATTAGTTAAATAGAATATATAGCGTCAAGTAGACTTCTGACGAACCAATATAAATTCCAACTTGTACATAGGTCTTGTAATCTGTCATTGCTTGCCACACGAACTTCTTATCATAATGCGTGGAAAGGCCTTGAGAGTCCTCCCTCAACATTCTTATGACAGCCTTTCTCTCATCATCCGTCAAGAATGTAGCGGTCTCTGGATACTTCATAAAATAATTTTGAGAGGAAATATGGGCTATCAGGCATTATCACATACATCCTGCATCACAAAATATGATCCAAATGCAATGATCACGGTCGCTGTCGTAATTTTCAGTAAAAGTGCCATCTAACCAAAGCAAAGTTACCAAGGCCCTCAAGACAGAACTAAAATACAGATATTAAACTTCAACTCTTGTCGGATCAAATCACTCACAATCCATTGCCATCCATGAAGACCCCCAATTCCCTCCATTTTCTCAATGCCGAAACTAGGATAAAAACAGTCAATAGGTCATTACCAAGGTGGAAGCAATGCCTCACGCAAGAATTCCACCGAAAGCGCCTACAGACAAAGTGAGCAGGGTCACATGATAGCAACTATCTTATCTCACCTGCAATTGTTGCTGCAGAGAAGAATATTGCGATTCTCTTGGCTACATCTTGCCTTCGGTACCAAAGAGACAGGTAGAACGTGACCTGGTGAATTGTACAATGTTAGAGGGTATCTGGCAGCAGAACATTGGGCAATGTAACTCCAGGAAACAGTCCGGATTCTGTCAATCCCAAAAATACACGGGCACTGCAAATAGATTCATCAGGTGATGGAAGTGGGAGAAAGGAGTATATTGACATTATGAGGCTTTTATATGTCTTGCATAGGCACATTAACGTCATCACGAGTCCTGGTGAGTTCCCGTCAACTTCACAACTTGAATGCATAACTTGATGTCCCACCCCATGCGACCATGATAGACGGTACTAGAAAGAAACATATATTAGCATGATTGCAATTGACCGTGCTAGAAGATATCTCCTACTCCATCGCGAAGGTCGAACAAGCTTCAGCACGATGTTTCTGAATCCTTTATCAGAGGCGTTTTCGTATAGCCAATGACGGCGCACTTACGAAGGTACTTCAGCCAACGCATACGGAATCTAATCATGAAACAAAATTATGACCCGCCGATGGGACGAATGAAGGGCATACAAAAAATACGGCTGCAATCTGTGGCGATCGGTTGGTAAGTGCTACTAGTGAATTGGACATTTGTTTTGACATACGACGTTGTACTTCAATCCAGTCAAGTGCGCATCCACAGTCATACCGGCGATTTTCGCGTTGCCTTGTCAATTGAATCGGCGTCTGCAACGCATAGCAGTCAAAGAATGCTAACCTATATTTGCCCGATCCCTGAAAGAAGCGTAAATAAGATGAAACAACGCGCCGAAGAAAGATGACACACAGGAAGGATAGCAGATAGAGAAGTGATACAAAAGGCAGGATGTGCAGGTCTATTTTGCGTAGCAAACGATTACGCTCCACTTCAGTGAGTATTGCCGCTCCCAGCTCTTGATCAACAACATCCTTGGAGTTTTTCGAGGCCGTTTCGTCGTAGGAGGATTTATCATTAACGGAAAGTCCAGCAGTGGCCATGATATGCCACAGAACGAAGGTGGGAAGGGAGAAGTTAGAACATGTTCTCCATGCTGTTAAAATGATATCAATCAAACATTTCGGTGCTAGTACAGCCTAGTGGGCGCTAGTGTGGCCATCATGGAGATAGATGCGTGTACGTGTAGGTGGGCATGTTACCGACTCAAGTACCATGGTGGAGTGCCAGTGGTTCCGAGTTGGCAGGTAAGGTACGTCACCAGCTGTTCGCGGAAACGGGCCCGGATAACAGTAGGACGCAGTTTCACCTTTTAGGTTGGTGGTGACAGTGATCAATTTGTGCACACGAGTGTAAGTCGATGTTCTCACTACGCGGCGGACCATTCGCGAACTATTAGTAAACATAGATGGTCTGTAAATGCGAGATCATCGAAGCGCGGCCCGGGGTTATTAAGTAGACTTGCCCGGATGTCATTTCTTACAGCACATCTTAAGTATATAACCAGGCTAAAGAAAACACGGGCATCTGACATCTACAAACCGCAGCTTTAGAAATCGGGGGCGCCAAACGCAGACTTTTTCTTTCCTCCCCGCCCACGCTTAGCACTCGTAGTGGCTTTTGCCCCCCGACCCCTACTCCTGTTGGTGTTACCTCGAGCACTTGATGGGGTTCTGCTAGGTGCACCATCAGTCGGGCAGTCTAGGATGCCGAAGAGTTGATGAATTTATTTGTCAGAAACAGTCCACCCTAAGCGAGGGAAATTGTCAACGTACCACTGCTCCAGTGGCCCTCTTCACCACATTTGAAACAAGTTCCAGAAGTTCCACCACTCGATCTTCGAGACGATGGAGGTTTTCCGTTACTGGGACATGCTGGTATCACAATATCCAGTTGAGGTAATATCAGTTCGGTATCTGATTGCTCACCCACCTGTGCTGAAGTGACCTGGTTGTTGACATTTGTAACAAGTAATGGATGGTGTTGAACTTGGCGTAGATCCAGAACTTTTGTACCGTTTGGCCCCACTATCTCCATCATTTGGGCAAGCTACGGATGTCGGATGAGGGCAAGAGGAACGAAGACCAAAGAAAACGAACCATTCGCCCAGTGACCTTCTTGACCACACTGTATATATATGTTAATTAACTACCACAACAAATAGATTAGCATTAGGATGCACCTTGAAGCACGCTCCACTCGCCGCCGGTGAACCAGCAGTCATTCCTGTAGCAGATCGTGGCGGTCCGATTCGAGGAGGCTCATCATCCCATTCGAAAAACCCACAACCAGAGTCAGAGCCCTTCGTACAAGTCCAAAATTTTCGACCCTGATTCGCGCCTTCCCTGGCCACGGTCCGCTGAACGGCTTCTACATCGCACTTGCATACTCGGACTGATCCTGAGTTTGTCGTGTTAGAGTCCTGCTTCCAACATTGATAATGAGCAATCAGAATCAAGCGAGTAACATCGCACTTACCGTCAAGTATGGTCTTTTAGCGGGAATGGTTGCTCGTGTATTACCTACTGGAGACACGTCTTCGACCCACTTAAACAATGAGCATGTACTATTATTTCCGCAGGTCCAGAACAGCCTGCCTTTGCTGGCCGTTTCTTTGACAACGGTTCTTTGAGCAGCAGGAACTCCACAGTCACATAAAGGATCATCAACCACCATGGCCGTCGACGTGTGAGATGTTCGCCTAGATGGAGGCTTTGTAGATGGTCCCTTTGGGGATGACGGTCCAGCTTGTCGCGAAGAAGATGGTTCTGAGGCTGTACGAGCACGGCTCCGAGGAGGAGGAGCGGGAGGTTCACCGAAATCTGGAAAGGTTGACGGTCAGCGTCCAGTTACGGCAAGCTTATTTATCCACTGACCGTCATCAGAGTCGGCGGAATCGGCACCTTGTCCAGACCTTCCGCCGCCCCTTCCGCCGCCTCTACCACGTGAAGCACCTCGACCCCTTGCAGGTCGACCCCTTCCGCGTCCACGTCCACCCCTGCCACCCCGCCCCCCACCATCGCCTCCCCCTCCGTTGCCTCCTAGTGCATCATTGTTATCCTCGTCATTACCCCCGTTTCCTTCAAGATATCGACGGACACTCTGTCAAATTGATTATGAATTGTTTATGCTACAAGGAACAAGGAACATACCGACACAACCTTCTCAAATTCCCTCCTGGTGATGATAAACATCTCCTTGTATTGGATCAGAGTTTCCTCCAGCATATCATTTTTAGTCTTCGCGCCTTGGCAAACCTGAACCATACTGCGTTCTGTCTGTAAATGCTTTAGATAACCAGCACCACGAATGCTACCTTAATTGCGTACCTCACGCCGAAGTTGGGGCTTGCTAAGGCTCTTGTTCAAGCCAATTTGATTATACCCTTCAATCAAACCAATGCCAAGTTTCGAAGGAATAAGATACTTTGTCGCTCCTTCCATTTGTTCAATGACATAGTCTCGATCGATTATCATCTGAATATGTTGGGCAATTGTAGCATCGGTCCCTGGAGGAATGGATGTTAATGTGTAAATCTGAATTTCTATAAAACACACGGACCAATGCCATTCTTATCCATCAAAGTGACGAGGTCTGCTTCTGTCAGCAGGCTTGGTTTTGTCGTCTTTCCATCCCTCAACTCGCATACTGAAGGTTGAAACTCTTCCCCTTCCTCGAATTCAGGCACAACATGACCCACCCATTTGTCGTACGGATAGACCAGTAAATAGTTCTTTTCGAGAACAACCAAACCTAAAGCCTCAAGGTCAATGGCGTACTATAGCAAGGACGTTCGACTTGCCTGTGGCATAGAAGCTCTCGTCTCCGCACTCAACGTCCACAGTTGTTTGCCAGCCTTCAGCGTCTTTTGAGCAACAAGCCAAGAATCGTCGGGTAATAAACTCGTATACTCTTTTCTCGTCCCCAAGCAGGTTGCCTGCATGTGCTGTTGGGTGGATAGGTGGATGCGCTTTATCATTGTTTTTGCCCCTCCTGGGTGGAGAGAACCCTCCCTGACCTAGCCTAAGTCACAGTATTATCCAGTATTGAAGGAGAACGTAGACACTTGGAACGTACGATCTAGCAAAATCACCCCAAGCAGGGTCTACGCCTTGCTTCTCGATAAGTGTATGGAAATCAAATTGAGGATCGAACTGATCAGTCTCTGTTCGAGGGTATGAGAGGAATCCCTGCTGATAAAGCTTTTCCGCGATCTGGGATGCAAGGTGGGATTCAAGTCTTCAAAACAAAAACAAAAAACAGGACGACTGACGTCAAGAACTTTCTTTGGGGCCAACTTCAGCAATCTCGAACCAGCCTTCTGAAGCTCAACTGTCGTCAATGGTAGTGGCTTCCTGCCCAAATATGATCCATTTGTTCTTACACTAGGGCGTTGCTTGCTCACCATTTCTTTGTGCCCTTATTTGTAACCTTGGTGACACGTGCGAGGGGATTAGAAAGGACATTGTCGTAGATGGCAACAGCGGCAGAAAAATCAAAGAGGTGTCCTCTTCTCCAAGTGAAAACAGTTTCCTCTTCACCGTTCCGAATCAAGGAGAGATAGATGTACCAAAAAGGCTCGGATACGAAACTCTTGACAATATTCCACTTCTGAACCACGAAACCAAGGGTAGGAAATTGGCAGGGACCTTTTTTAATGAAGTATTTTTTCAGTGACGGAAGCCCGCTCATAAGGTGACTGGAAGATTCACCGTAGGAGACAACGTTTTTTCCTTCTGCGAGTTGGCCAAAACGGGTCTGAAGTATCTGTGTTTGCATCCGAGTGAAAGCAGCACCGACTTTAAGGTCAAGGATGATCCTTGCTTCCACTGCAGCAGCCTGTGCACGATCAAGTTCTACGGGATGTTGTGCAGCATGGTGAATTTGCCTAGAGTCTTGTAAGCAACGCAATGACTGCATGGGAATGTAGACGCACTGAGCTATGATGGCACTGAATCTTGCCCTTTTCACGACTATGTTTCGCTTGGCTCTTCGACAGACGTGAACAATCTCCAAACCAATATGCTCTCCCTCTCTATCACAATCCGTCCAGATCATCAATGTGTCGGCGTGTCTAGCTTGAGCAAGAAGGTTGTCTTCGATTCCTTTCTTGTCCTTATCAACTGTAGATTCAACTGGCGCGTCGAACAACTCGAAAGCATCACAAGAGTTCCATTTCCGATGTGTCTCATGGAAGTCACTAGCCGTCAAATGCCCTGCAACACAGGTGACCGTAAAAATTGAATTAGTTTGAGGATAGTTAAACTCATAGTTCTTGATATATGTGGTCCGTGTTGCATGCTTAGTAGCAATCACGCCTGAGTAAATGAAGTAAGACGGAGTTACGGTGACGTACAGTAGTGAACTGCCCTCCAGAAAGTATCTGGCTGATGGACTTCGAGATTGACGGCTTTTCCGCCACACAAAGTACCCTCATACGATTGTCCTTCGCGTGGAACGAGTCGAAAGAGCGAGTATATAGATCTACAACCAGGTGGCTACTTGACTCGGAGTCGGAAAATGATATTGGTATGAACATCACGTGTACGACGCGATATTTGCTCATATTGTTCAACATCCTCTGAAGTTTTTGGGTCAATGATCCAGCCAGTTGCTCAAGGCAGCTCGTTATGTCGGTAGACGACCCTATCACTCGTCTTCTGACTCTTCTGAACGTTTCAGCAACCAAGGCAGGAAAGCGAAAACGTGCTGACGAATTTGTACCCGCCGAAAAACTCAACCGTAAACGGAAATCTATCACATTTGCGACAGAGCCGGAATCGATCGTTCCCAAGGAGAAAAACATCCAGCCCATAGCAGACGTTGTTGAAGCAAAGGAGATCTATATAAACAATGATGTAGATGATATTGAAAAAGAAGGTATGTAGGGTGTTCGGTATTTGTTCTCACTACTTCGACTTCAGTAGATGTGGTCGATACATACGAGCAACACTTTGGAGTCCAACCATCAGTACTATCTGAGTCCTCGAGAAATGCAGTGGACAGCCAGTCATGGAAACTTTTGAAGGCACAAAGTGGCCAGCTTGGAATGACGGCGCTTTCGGTGCCGAATGATGGTTCAGAACTTGAAGCTCCTACCAGTTCGACAGCTCACATCGATGTAATATTTAATCTTGGCCTGTTCCCCGTTATTACTTACTTGCTTCTAGATTCTCGACCGACTAAAACTACCGTTCCAATCCCACCAATTAAAGCTGTCGCGTGGTTCGTGCACCATCACCAACTTCCCTAGAAACTCGCAAACTAATGACATGCAGATACAGTCCAACTACAAAATGACCTTTTATCCACCCTCGTATCGCGAAGAGATCTCTACCTTACTTCTACTCCCCTGGATTCCAGGAAATACGCCAGAGAAGCTATTTCACTACACACTCTAAATCATATCATGAAGTGTGTTTTCATCGCTCATTTTGCTGTCTTTACATTAATCAGCCATCTCAGAAAACGGCGGCGTGTGCTAAAAAACAATGAACGGCTCGCTCACGCTGCTAAAGCAAATCCAGAGGCTGAACCGCCAGCCGATGTTCTGGACCAAGGTTTCACCCGTCCTTCAGTGCTGTTTTTGCTTCCATTCAGATCCTCCGCTCTCGACTGGTTCACGGCCCTCACGTCACACACGCCTCCACCCTCTTTCCAAATTGAAAATCAATCTCGTTTCGTCTTGGAGTATGGCCTTCCACCAGGAGCGATTGACAAACTAGCAACCGCTGAACCGGGGACTTACCCGCTAGACCACATAGAAACATTCAAGGGTAACATCGATGACAACTTCAGAGTGGGAATCAAGATGACGAAGAAGAGCGTGAAAATGTTTTCGGAGTTCTATGGGTGCGATGTCATTATGGCTAGCCCGCTTGGTTTGAGGCAGTCTATTGAGAAAGAAAAGTATGTGATGTTTTTATCATATTTGCACAACAGTCCAACTTTCATAGGAATGCGGATTACCTTTCATCCATCGAGATTCTAGTCATTGACCAATTAGATGCCTTGACAATGCAAAATTGGGAACATGTCAAAGTATGCTTTCAAATACAGTTTTATTATCTTTTGCATGATTCTGATTACTCCTGAAGTTTGTTCTATCTCATCTAAACCAATTGCCCAAGGAATCTCATGACACTGACTTTTCACGAATAAAACCATGGTATCTCGATGGACAGTGAGGGTATCTCAACTTCTTAGAAACAACCTCCCCTAATAATATTTTTAGTGCGGCCTACCTACGCCAATCCATTCTCCTCTCAGCATACGAGACTCCTGAGACCCGTGCATTATACTCCTCCCTCCGGAACGTTGCGGGAAAGATCAGAACTCAGAAACGGTGGTCCCCGATCGATGTTCCTGAAGGTATTGACCAGGTAGAGTTCTATGCCTGTTATCATACTAAGTCAAGTTCTAATGCTCTCGAAACAGAATTTCATTCGCTTTGACTGTGTCAGTCCGAAAGATGAAGCCGAAAAACGATTCCATCATTTCACAACACAAGTTTGTCACCTGCTTCATGTTATTTGTTTTGATGCTGACTTCTTTCAGGTCTTGCCTATTGTGCTGAAATCGGCAGTGCAGAGTGCAAACACCGCGATTTTCATCCCTTCGTCTTTCGACTTCATCCGTGTGCATAATTACTTCAAAAAGCACACCACTGTCACTTTTACAGTTCTATCAGAGTATGCTGTTGTTGATTAGTTCCCCCCGTTGTGCTCTAACGGGACTGCATAGGTACTCGAGCAACCAGGATATCTCTCGAGCTCGTCAAGCATTCTTCCAGGGCAAGAAGTCTTTCGTTCTCATCAGCGAGCGCTTCCACTTCTACAGGAGGTCAGCTTATGTCAGCCCTTATCATCATCAAACTGTTGACAGGGTTGTTCAGATATAAAATCCGAGGAATACGCAATCTCATCTTCTATGCACCTCCCGATCACTCTCAGTTCTTCACAGAATTGTTGTCGTACCCTTTCTTGGATGAGGGTGTGGAGACGTCGGACGTTACCTGTCGAGTGCTGTATTCCAAGTACGATTGGTTCCGCCTAGAAAGGATTGCAGGTACGGATGGTACTGTTGATCTAAGACTTAGTTAGGTTGCTTGTATAATAGTGAAATGAATGAGAATAGAAGGCGGTGCATGTAGAAACTAACGAACCACAGTCGCCTGAGGGTCGATGGCGTAGTTGGTTATCGCGTCTGTCTAACATTCAAGAGAATGATACACAGAAGGTCCTCAGTTCGATCTTGGGTCAACTCATCTTTTTCATGCTCTATGAGAGCAATTAATCAGTTGTAAGCTGAACATCTTTCTTGGTTAACATTTCACCACGATGCGCATCCAGTATTAGATATGTACTGCGTTCCACCCATCTAGCCTGAGATATAAATTTCCATCATCGACTCGGAGATGGAGTTGTACTTCCTCATCTTGATCCAGCACCATTAACACCCATCCCGCATTCTAGGCATTCGGATCAGTTTCGCCCCCAAGTTCCAACACTCGATCTTTGAATGGTCACAACAAGAAGCTCAGCAGCGAGAGTTGAGGCTGCTTGTCGGGTAAACGGCATTGCAGGTCACATCAACAAGTTACCGAACGAGCTGCTTGACATCATTTTCCAGCAGGTTCAAGATGACGACCTGCTCAAACTCTCGTGCGTTTCTACCAGACTACACAGCACTGCGCTTCCTATGTACCTTGTCCGGGTGGGATTCCACGGTTCCACTCTCCGCTTGGGAGACTCCCCACGAAGCCCATTCAAAATCCTGAAAGGTATTCGCCTTTCTTTCGCCTTGAGCGGTCTCGACATACTCGAGTGTATGTTCGGGGCCGATGACGTCCAAATCGTCGGGCAGATGAAGGAAGTACGGAAGCTGCTCCAGCGACTTCCAGCTGTGTCAACCTTACGCTTCTGCTTCGACCGCGCTGTATGGCTTGTTGGCTCACAAACATTTACGAAGGAATTCTATAGATCAATTGATGCTCTTGATGGAAAGAATTGCAGTTGTCTCCAAATCATTGATCCCCCACTGTCTCCTTCTGTGGCCAACTTGAAGTTGCGTCCCATTGACACTCTTACCGATGTGACAATCTCACTGCTCCACGGTATTCGGACGCCCGAAGTGGACTGGATAGTACAGTCGCTTAATCAGTCACCTGTGGGAGTACTCAAATTGATGATCGTGGACGCTGACACGGTGGAAATTCTGAACCGTGCGACGCTTCCGCATCTCGGTGAATTCCATGTCTCTTGCAACATCCCAATTGATTGGTTCATCCCATTTCTTCACCGACATCCTAATATCACAATACTCCACGCGGGATTAACTGGAAATACCCTGCCACAGACTGTGGATATGTGCACTCTTCCACATTTGACGACGCTCATTGCTCCCCCGAGGCTCGTTATCTCGTTCCTTTTGTTCCCTGGCAGAGTTCCTATAATTAACACTGTCTGCATGTTCATGGATCAACTTATTCCTGACGAACTCACGCGAGCACTGGCCACTTTATCGACGTATCCTGCCGTTCACACCCTCACTCTTAATATATGGAGACGTTATACTATGGAGGAGTTGCAACGATATATGGAAGTGGGCCCGGATAATGCTGCAGAGTCTAAACCTATCCTACCTCACATTACCCACTTCACACTACTGTCAGAACTAGAAATCATTCACCTTCTTCCGGACTGGCTCCGGGTATTGTTTCCAAACATGGAGACATTTATTTTCGAAGATGGACCGATAACCAATAGGCTTCTTAGAGATGAGAAAATTGTCCTAGTTCGACAGCTCCGTGAGACCTGTACGGCCTTGCAATATGTCTCTTTTTCAAGAAATAGCCCTACGCAGCCAGTTGCTCGATTTCTATGACTAAACTCGCAAGAATCACTGCTAGACTATTACCCACATTACCATGTATGTTCATAACGATGCATTCGATCCTATTTTGTCTGTCGAATCTTATTTCTGCCTCGGCGAAGGAGTGAACTTCGGCAATCTTGATCGTCAACTGAGCGTAGGACGACCCGCATGTAGCCGAGCCCAACTTACGCATATTTCTTTTGTATATTTAAAACGTTTTGGCGGTACTTTGGTACTAAGAAACCCTGGAACTATATTGATGCAAGGTCAATTATGCTCCTCCAACCATTACATATCTACAACCAGTGCACCAAATTTAAGATCAGTAAACATATATCATACAACTAGCAGGTATCATCCTAACATCGCAGCAGCCCACCTAGAAGTCCATACCCATCTTCTTAGAAAGACGTTGTCGAGTCGACCTCGATTGTGGGTACAATGGACGCAATGAACTTGAGGAAAACCACAAGGTAGAAATCGACCCGCATTCCCTCAACTTCTTCCTCCTCCGGATGCGCTGACTTATCATCCTTCCCTGTCCCACTTGCTTTCCTAGCGAACGGCCACTTCTTCTTCGCCTCCTTGTTGTTCGGTGCTGTGCTGCCCAACGACTTCTGGCGGGAGAGCTGTTCGGCGATGACACTGTTGTTCATGCGTTCGATTACTTTCTTCATGACGCTAGAATGCTTGCAAGGATGCACGGACGCAGCCTGTAAATTTGCGGTGTGAATGAAGGGCTCGATTGTGACGGTCTTGTTAGCATGGTCGGCAGATATATCTTGGAATATTTGAGACGGGGTAAGTGGGGTTCGGTTCTGCACAGATAGGGAGGATTGAGAGTGTTAGGATATCACTGCAATGAAATAAAATACCTCGTCATAGCCGATGAGCCAGACTCGGGGAGTCCGATAATACTTGTCGTAAGTTATCATCACATCATATGTGCGCACTTGCAGTAGGTTGCCTTTTGCCGTCCCTATATCGCTGGATAGGAATGTGAGCGGCTTGGATTAAGGAAATGTGGGGCAAAATCACCTGGGATCGATCACACCAGCTGGTGTGGCGGTAGCCGTAGCTTCGTCTTTCTCCTCTAGATCATCCTCTTCCATATCAGGAATATCATCTAGATCAGGGGTGTCTGCAGCGGTAGCACCAGACGAGGAGCCAAGTGCAAGGGCACTCATTCCGGTCGTAACATCGTCCTGGTCTGGGCCATCTAAGTCAGGGATGTCATCCATGTCGCCAACTGCAGCAGAGTCCACGTTCGATTTGCGACCAGCGTGAGTCTCGACCCACTCATCGGCATCACCTCCTTGGTTGTCTGCAAACGACACAAGGCGTTCCGCATCCTCATCCGCGTCTGTGTACGCTAGCGAAGTGGCACGCCGCAGGCAAGGTACACCACGAGTCACAAGATACTGCTTATCGACTGGCAGAAAATCTCTAGTTTTGGATGCGTCTCCCTTCTCCCTGATATACAGTTATTAATAAAATATCGCGTTGCATAAAAGAGACCCACCATGTCCATACAGGGAACTTGTACACCAGAAAGTCGCCCGCTGCCACGAATTCCTCTGGAGGTTTCAGATGTGTATTATAGCGTGTTACTAGCAAGATCTAGACGAACCAGGTGTGATTTGACCGTGCTCTTTGAATTTGCTTTCTTTGAGGACCTGATTTGATGATCGGTGAGCTGATCTTCCATGTGTACCGTAGGAGAGTAACCTACAGGGCTCAAATATTCACGGACGGCAAAGTAATGCGACTATAACGGAATGAATAGGGTGATGGTCAGGATTTTGGACACGAACCTGTAAAGCTTGCATGTCTATAGGTTTAGGTGGTGGTATAGGGTAGAGTTGTTCAGGGTGCCACCCCTGCACAATCGATCCAATTAGCCGCTATATATTCACCACGTGTTCCGGAAATAACTAAACGCAGTTTGCACGATTATCCTCTATGTGAAAGCAAGATATGATATAGATTTGAAGATGTATAACCCAATGCTCGGAAACCAGGTTCAAGGACGACGGGGATCCAAGACCCACCCAGACAACCCATATGCATAACGTTGCAGCAAATGACGAACGCCCATGCCTGAGTCACTGTGCATGCACTGAACTCAATGATGATCTCTTGGACTTCTTTTCCTTCTCTTCTCCATCCTTGTCCTTTTTGACCTTCTTTTCTTTCTTCGCTCTATTGGAATCCTGCGATCCAGCCGCTGGTCGTGAGTCAACCTCCATAGCGTCGTCCGTAAAATGTCTCGTTGCTTGGACATCAGCTTGTCCCCCCTTAGAGTCCTCCCGCTTCCGTTTCTTAGATGATCCGTTTGAACCTGCCTCTGAACTCTCTCTCGCCTCCTTCTCTTTCTTCTCTTTCTTGCTCTTCTTCTTCTTCCCCTCCTCGCTTAGCACTTTCACCTCGACATCCTGACCACTGAGTTCCATCGTGTCATCCTTCGCTTTCTTCTCCTTTTTGCGCCTATTCTCTTCTCCTGCCTCCTCAACTGGCGCACTTCTGGCGGGATCTTCGCTACTTGACTTCGATTCTTTTTTGTCTTTCCGTCTCTTCTTCCTCTCTCGCGATTCGTCGTCCTGTTCTCCTGCATCCCCGCTCTTTTCTTTCTTGTCCTTCTTTTCCCTCTTCTCTTTTTTCGATTTAACAGGCGACAGTGGCAGTGGTATCGATGAAGGATCTGCTGCTTCAGGCTCAGTGACTTTCACTTTTTTGCTGGTGCGTTTGAGAGACTTTCGTTACGAAGAATTAGCAGAGTCGAGATGATTCGCACAACACGCTCACCTCGTCTGCATCAACAGTTACGGACTTCCGTTTCTTCTCCTTCTTCATCTTATCCTGCAAGTCTTGAGGCACTGCCAGGGATCGCTCTACAGCATCGTCGCTTCTCTTGGGTGTCGAATGTGGCGTTGGGGCAGGTGTAGGCAAAGGGGAGGAACGCGTTGGTGTACCTAAGGGAGTATCGTTAGCACCAGTAGCCACCGTTCTAGGTCGGCCCCAGCCTCCACCCCCACCTCCTCGTCCCCTTCCCCCATAACCTCCGCCGAATTGCTGTGGCGGCACACTACCATTCATGGACGGAGGATAATTGTTCCTTGGTGTAGCGCCAGCATTCTGAGCTCGGCGAAGGAGCAAACGTAGATATTATGTCTCTGTAATGGTATTATAATGTACGCATCGCGACGCACTGTTTTCGGGCCCTTGTATAGGCTTTTTTGGTATTTTTCTGCCTCACTTATGCACTGCGTATGGCCCTTGTATTCCGCCGGGGTATTGAATGTCGTGGAACAATCTATACAATCAAAACCAGACCCACAGCGACTCCTGTGCTGATCTAGCTTTGGTTTTTTGACAACGTCGCCACATGCTACCAGTTCATTTAAAATCGGACGAGCTTGACGATAACCTGAGAGAAAACCACTGACCATGGCATCTTCGTGACAAGCCAGATTTGAGTCTTTAGTGAAGAGGTATACAAGTAGTTACTCACTGGAAGGAAACCATTTTCGTCTGGGTGGGCGCTGATTTGCCTGGCAAGCCCGTCTTGTAGTGATACTGAAGATAGTTTTTCGAGGCGCTGTGCCAAAAAATAAGTTTCCACGTGATCCATCCTTCTCGCGACGCGTCTTTTTTCAAATTTCAAGCTTTCAGGAGGACAGTACTCTTCACCAGCCCTAGACATTATTTTTCGGTGAGATGTATTTGTTCTCGCCGTCTCTGAAGGATCAGGCTATCAGCTCCAAACCAACCCCCAATTGAACAGATATATTCCTAAAACCCAAAACCATCCCATAGATAATAATACAAAACTTATAACTTAGAGCCAACTTAGAGCAATCCCTAGGGTCATACACCAAACTTGACCACCCAAGTCTCTGCACACTTCTTCTCACCAGGGAGCAAGCGCAGTCGCTCAAATTCTTCATCCCTATACAAGCCCCTGAACACGGTGAGGTCTCCAAGGTAGTCGATGCGTTTCGGTCGTTTGTCTCCAGCAGTGCCATTCAGACGTTTCTTCGCTGCCTTCTCTATCGCCTTTTGTTGTTTCGCATCTCCAACAATAAATCCCCATTCCGAATCCATAATTTCTTCCTGTAGAGCTTTGTGCAACGCCTCCCATACTGCCTCGCATGTGACGGGTGTGCGCAATGTAATGTCGATCGACCATGGGAACGCCTTGG
>QLOJ01000437.1:0-12024 GCA_003313625.1 Tricholoma saponaceum
CCCTGGCAAGGTTCTCCCCGTTTGTTCTGTTGTACTCCACGGCTGTTTTGTACTCCATGGTTATCTTGTTTCATCGCTAACCCTTTCTGGGCTTGGAAATCATTACTCTCGCAACTATCGCCTACCTACTTGGCATCGTTCTTTCAAAAAAGGAAATCACGCCGGATATACGCAAACGACTTGAAGGCTTCTCAGTACAATAATCAATCCATTCGTGGTTGTTCGTTTAAGCGCTGGGTGTGCGGGATTGGTTTGGTTAAAAGTTACCATATTTGGCAATTGTGGGTCCACATTTGTTTACCAACACCTACTTTATTTGGGTATAATAAAGTTGGATTGGTTGAATTTGTGAGTTCTCTTGCCCCTTTCACCATTATGCTCCATTCTTATAAACGTCGCTATGCTTTGTCTCCCTTTCGCCGCTCCCTTGTCGTCGTCATCCTCAACTTTCCCGTTCCCGCCCTATTTTCCTTTGCGTCTTGCTATCATATTCCACAACGCTCACCATGGTTCTCCAGTCCAATTTTGCCAAACGTGCTAACGCAGAGAATACTCCGCCATCATCCCAACAGGGAGGAAAGTCATTCGCCTCTCGCATCCGCTCCAGTCTTCATGAAGCCGCCCGCCGTCGCCGAGCACGAACTAATGGCGTCGCGCGTACGTCCAAATACGCTGTCGAGCAAGCTAAGCGGCGCAGTCTATCAAAGTCACCAGCTACCACGATCCGTTTCAATGTCAACACTATCACAGCACCTCCGATCACAGATGTTGAGATGAAGGATGCAGAACCTTCATTTGCAACCACCACTATCCCTATTACGCTTCCTCGGGAGCTTGGGCGACCAGAATACTGTGAAATCTCTCCAGAAGCCATTACCGCTGTCGATCCTGAACTCAGTGGCACTGATGTATTGTATCTGCGCGAAGGCCTGGAAGAGTTTGGTCCTAAGTATGTCCTTTTTCGTTCTGCCCATTATAACATAAGTATTGATCTTCATTCTCTCGTAGAATGCTCCAAGTCCTTAGCAGTGTGAAAGGCAACCCGATCAAAGATGCCCTTCCCAAGGAACTCAGCATCGTTGTTCACGATCTCTCCTCTGCTGTTCCCTCACACATGTTAGCCGTTTACGGCCCCCCCTCCAAAAAAGGGTCTACAGAGAAGCGCAAAGTCACTCTGTATCCCGCCCATAGTCTCATCTTCGCCGCATACTGCTCGAAGCTTCCCCCTTTCCCACCTACAGTTGTTCCAGTTACGTCCCAGCCAGGCGCAGCGCAGGAACTCAGTGTTCCTATTCGCCCTCTATGCCTTCCATCACCACAGACCTACCCCCGCCTCTCGTCTTTTCTCTACACAAAGCGCACCGACGCGCTTCTGCAGTCCCTCATGCCCTGTCAACTGCCCGCAACACTGACACAGTGGCTGGAAGAGGAACAGGGGATCTCCTCGCAGTCGTCGCAACTTATAGAGTTCTCCGCGAAGCTAGCGGGGACATATACAACACAGGCACTGCTGCAACACACCATGACTGTGCATGGACTGTGGCAGAACGTGTGTGCGCTGGGCATTTTCGATGACAGCTTATGGGAGACGATCGACCTCGCGTGGCAAATCCTACTCACCGCCATTGCCATTGGGACAGGCAACCCTCAAGCTATGATTGTTCCACATTCTTCAGAGCAACAGCAATCTTCTGATAATCAGCTTCAAACATCTTCGATGACCTCCCCGGTCTCGTCGTGATTTTTCTCCTCATGGTCTGCATGCTGCACACCTTACCTGCCTTTACTTACAAAATCCCTCCTAATTTTGTCACCATTTGCATTAACTTATGATTGTATTTATATACCCACGCAAAGCATGTAGTAGCTACCATGAAACATTTGAATGTACGCCTAGGCAATCATAATCTGGGAATTGACTTGCGGTTCGACTGTGAGTCAGTTTATCAGCCAGGCTCTCACGTTTATACGCATGTATAACCGTGTGTCCGATATACCCTTATAACCCCTTCATTTCGCTAGGTAGAACCCTCCAGTGATTAATGAATCCCTGTTTGAAAGATGAATTACATGATTACACAGTGCGTACCTTATATGATTCAGTGTACGTATACCACGATACTATACTGTATTGCACTTTACGGGACTTTTATGACTACACTGCTGCGAATTTCAATATGTAACGTCATCGCGTCCGAGTCAACAGTGATGTTCCGAAAGAAATCTGTTAGGAAAGCAGGGGATTACAAGAGTGGCGGGAAGGTTCGACTGGGAGAATATTTACAATACGCCGCCTTCTGATCAGAAATTCGTACGGAATGATCTCGTCATCCGCAGTACCAGCCTCGCGCATCACGTCACATGGAACAAGTTCAAGAGCCATCGCCCAACCGTGTGTATATTGCTAGGAGGAAGGAACACATTAATCGTAAGTAATCGTAATGGCGCAAAAAAAAGACAAAGACAGAGATATTAAACTGAAACCCGTATATAGTGGAGTAATACATTCATAATTGGTCGTTGTAAGAGTAGAGTCGTAGTCGACATTATATCAGGAGGGTAATTATGCTACGACAAGAAAGTGGAAAAGATGGTTGAGCAACAATAAGTCAAAATGAGTGAGAAGGGTTTTGGAGACGTATCGTTTAGCGACTAGCACGGAAGTAGCCGTTTGCCAGTGCGAGGTTTTGTGGCGCAGGTAGAAAAAATAGCAAAACCTAGTAAGCCTGGTTATTGTCGTTGCTATTGCAGGCGCTGTCGTATCCTCCTCGCTTCCGCCGTGACATTCCAGACGGTTTGCACCATCTCCACCAGGACTGTATTCTTGAGGCCGAGAGCCAGAATATTTTTCCATATTCCCTGGTTGTACCTAAGCAGCTGTTCGAATCGGTCATCGCGAAGACGCGACAACACCTGTGCCATTGCCGACGCATTCGGGAACTCCTCGACAACGTTCGCTGGGAGAAGGCGCCACGCAAGTAGATTGGGCTCCAGCTCCAGGCGGAGGCCGAAGAGCAGGAGCAAAGGCAGAGAAGGGGCGTGCGGCACAGACAGAGGCACCACGGGGAGCGCGACAACGAGTGCATTGGAACCCTCCAGCTCCCGGGGTACGGGAGAAGTAGAGCCCGGTGGAGCAGGGGGGAGACTGAGCTCTACACGGAAACCTTCTTCGTAGAGAGTCGCGTCGATTGGCAGCATTAATGGGCGGATGGAAGTATTTGCGTTGGTCTGGTAGACAGCTAGAACGTGGCTTGGCATATGTGCGTCGCGCCTTACAGGCATGTCGAAGGTCGTGGGAGGTGTGGTGCTCTCTGAATCATAGGCAGCCCTCGAGACGTTGAAATGGTGACATAGAGCGCTAAAAAAAAAAAGCAAGGCCTATGAATACTTTACTTCTATGGCGAAAGAAAGCTTTTGTAACGCACTCCAGGGGATCGATGTCATTAGTGAGGAGAGAAGGTCGTTGCATGTTGAATAGGACTTCAAATCCTTTGTGTAAGCGTGTAAGTGAGCGTGGCCGATTGCAATTCTATATCTCTGAAGATACTTTTGTCCTGCAATGGAAGGATATTATTTGGATGAGGTAGCGGGGAAGATATGTGGTCGTGTGGTGTTCCTAAAATGTGCGGATCAGTTTTTTTATCGGTCAAGCCTCGCGATGTGAGAAGAGAAGAAAAAAGAGAGGTAAAAAGAATTACGGGACCGGCCGCGGCACGTACTTAGATTATATATATGGAGGCCAAATAATCTCGGCCCAGTAATAAAAAAAAAAGTGCTGAGAGAATGTCGTCACCTAGCAAGGGTTGTGGGCCGGAGACTTCCTGGGTGACATGGTTTTCCCCTAAGTGTGCTAACTCTGGGCTAATGGAGGAGGTCCGCTATCTCGCTTCCGTCCTTCCGAAAGGATCAAATTTCAGAATCATATCAAATGGATTTATCGCCACGAGGCATGTTGTTGAATAAAATGACAGATTGAGCCAGGTCAGAACACATGCGACGTCCAGAACACAAGATCAGACTTCCATACGTATGAAATCCAGACAGAAATGGGTTTCTAGGTAGCCATTAGCCAGGACGTGAAGCAGAGAGAACAGCTGAGAATGAGCATGAACAGGCATGAACCAGTTCGGTCTCTTCGGTGACATCGATTTTCAGGCACCGATCTCATATTTCGAAACCGTGGCATTTTAAGGTTCTTGAACCTTATAATACTCAATAAGTTGCTTGACAACGGCCCCACTGTGACTGGAAGAGATCGATCTTCATGCCTAGATACGAAGATATTTGAAGATGAAACGGCCGTCGCGGCGCGCCCACCCTCAGGTTTGCCGAGGCATTCATCACCAAGTTCTCGATACGATTAACGAGCATTGATCATGAGCAAGTATTGCGCCTTACAACACGTGAAGAGATAACGTACAAGTCGTTAATTGACACCTCGATATATGAATATTGCGATGAGTCGTGGGTTCCCCTGAAACTTATATAAATCTAAAGGTAAAAGGCGGTAAGTATAATATCCGGATCTGGAACCCTGAAGAATAAGATGACCGGGCCAAATTGGGTCCGGCATTCCAAGATTTGAATTGCTAAAAATCTCGAGCTCTCCACTGACTGCCAACCCTCTGAGAACGCCGGAAGATTGAACGCACGGTAAATATCCGATGGACTAATTCATACATGTCTGTTGGATTTTGGGGCTGTTTAAAATCCGGGCCCGAGGAATGTATACCCGCTGCTCGGTTTACTGTCCCTGAGGGATCGGGAACTCTCGTCATGGAGCCCTAATTGAGGAACGTTGACGTTAACGTTGATGTTCATCCGCACGTCATCCCCAGTCTCGGACCTGTTTCATCGTTTAAATAATATTACCGCTCTGATACAACATCCCAAACCTTAGAAGACTTATCTCTTCCTTATGACCGAGAGTGCCGTGGAAACCTTTGTATATCCCGACGTTAGCCCGCTACCCTGCTTACTTGCAAGCACAACCGTTGGCCCAGGGTGTGAATTATTTTCCAAATAACCCACCTGGTCAGTTGGCAGTGTTGAAGGCTCTCTCCTATTCCCAAGCCCGTTCCCAGGCCTCAGTTTCATCATCACCGCCGCCCACCGAAAATTAGAAATGAAAACGCATACCACCCGTGCTTCTGGCTGTACTTCCGAGTCCGTGGTGAACGGCTCGGCCAACTAGTTGGATTACCGAGATGTGATGAAGCCTTGGCATTGTCCTATATTGATTTAGGTGACTCGTGCACATCTTTCATCTGGATTATTTTATGACATCTAGAGAAAAGAAATAGGCTGTAATTTTCTCAAGTTCGCACATTTTATCTCGCCGTCCATCACGAGTTCGCAGATGGCACGAGCAGTACCAGGAGCGTTACAAATGCCCTGTATCAGGAATTAATACACATAAGCAGAATGTAAACCAAAAATAACAATACCCAGCATGTGTGGCCCGTGGCAATAATCAGGCCTTTCGCAATATGTCCAGCATCGCCAACAATTGGTCCCCCCTTCACAGTGACGGACGGAAGGAAGCAAGCTTGGCGTCTTTCCACCGTGCCAGCTTGAAGGTCCTTTGAGATACTTGATACGTGCATATAAATGCTGTCACAGGCCGTCATGTCAACAACCACATCATCCACAGTCTCTGGAAGAGAGGAGTCATCCCCTGGTCCACATGCATAGACTTCGTTGTCTGGGCGAGCGTATATTTCCGGAGTGACAGTCTCGACATGGCCCTTGGTATTTGGAAGAGAAATTTCTGTGAAAAGGACGTAGGGCGCTATAGTCGTTGTGGGTTTTGGTCGGATCGTGATACTATGTGCACGCGTTCCAATAATGGGAAGGGCTGGGAGCAGATACGTAGACCACGCGCCGGCTGCTAAGATAACATGCGTTGCGTGAAGAATTGCAGTTTCCTGCGTATGTCCATCTACATATTTTACGCAGGTAACCCTACCATCGGCTTGCACGATGGAAGAAGCTTTGCCTTTCAAAAAAGTGACTCCTTCCGCCTTTGCAAGTTCCAACATACTCGTGGTGAAAAGATATGGATGAACCTGAGCAGTTTCTCCATCGCCTGCCATCGGTGAGTAGGAATAAGTCAAGTCTTCTTCAACCCAGAGCAAGTCCTCAGGTAGTTGTCTTTTCTTTCCAGGCATTCCTACTCTAGAACCTGCATCGTCGGCAAGCCCTAATGTTTTCTCGAGACTCTTTCTAGAGCCGCCCTTTCCTACCGCAGATCTTTCAGCCGCTCCGTCGAGCGCCAGCTCGCCTCTTCCTTCCCAACTCCCGCAGTTAGTATACCGCCAACCCCATCTTTCCGCCCCGTTGTGTTCGTTTGCAAGTTTGACGTGCTCGTCAAACGATACGTTGACTAATTCCTTCGGATAAGCCCATCTCGCTACAAGTCCACCGGCCTTTCCAGATGCCCCCTGTGCTGCCCCGCGTGACGAAGCCTCGAGGATAGTTACCGTCGTTCGAGAACTTCTAAAGGATGGATGTCGCGAGAGATAGTACGCCGTGGTGCATCCGATGATCCCCCCTCCGATTATGACAATATCCATGTTGTTACTCGACGCCATTGATCCGTACTTGGGAAGTAATGAAATATTGGCAACTTCTGAGAGTTGGGCGTATCTGAATGAGATGTGAAACAAGGGCGGCCCGGTCGGCCCGTTGAGAATGTGTCGCGTTGAACAATGGAAATATCGAGCCCGCTATACATACCAGCGCCGTAATGCTGTCATTTTAAGTTGAACGTGCTCTAAAGCTCGCGGACTTACTCACATGTAATTTTTTCGTCTTCGCGGTTCATTGGTTCATTGAGGTGGGAATGGGATGGGAGATCGAAATGAGAAATGGAAACGGATGTTGGTACCGCACACCCCAATCTGACAACTTTCTCAGCGATCTGTATGGTCACATACACAGCAAGTACGTGTGCTGTGATGGTGTGCTTCCACGGCTAATCAGATGTTCTATTCGGTTTTAAAAATATCTGGCTCGCTTACTGGAGGACGATAAGCAAGTGAATCATGGAATGATCCTCTAGCAGATTGATGGAAGGAGAGAAAAATTGACAACCACCACACAAGGAAGAGTAGGTGTTGACACCAGACAGGAATTCTGGAATCGATACCACCGGCAATCACAGACGTCCACATTGCCAAGAGACGTGGGTTATGCAGAATTGTTCGAATTGGTCTACAAGAAAAATGTCAAACTCCATACGTACGTTTCCGTCTCCGTCTTGCCAATGCCAACTTGAGGTAGTTTAAAAATAAATGGTTAAACATTGACGTCGGTCCGAAAAAGGAGGACCGAGAAAACCTGTTTTGGTTTTATTTCCGCCAGTAGCCAAGTGTATTCACCCGTAATTTGGTGACTGACCAAGGAACGTAATCTTCCAACACAACCACGCGTCAGAGGGATAGACGTGTGCCTTCTATCCCCAAGTAGGTATTAATGAAAAAAACGTGGCCAACCCAATCCTGAAAAACTTTCCAGACCCCCACGACTGTCGTCTTCGATATGCAGCCCCGTTTCGTTTTAAGCACGGAAACGATGGGGTGGAGGTAAACATACCTCCGTAAATATGAACCAGGTCATTCGTGGTTCATCAACTGAAGTGACAGAGTGAGAGCATTTTACGACAGCATCAAGATAACATTCAATGCGATTTGGCTCATATGACCCAAGGAAAAGTCATGGGGCCCACATCATCCGAAACCTTGGGGAATTTGGGGAGCGCCTGGTGCGGATAAATCGCTCACCCAGGTCCTCGTGTCGTGCTTTCCCAAAGCGGGGGAACAGTAAAAGGCAAGTCCTCGTCAACCGTCTTAGAGATTCTCCTGGCAACCATTAGTACGTTGCACAAGGAGATATGCTAAGGAACCGCAGTGAAGCGCCGACCTACTTTAACAAGCATGACCCTTGATAAGCACAATGCAGTACTGGCGGAGGCAAATGTAGATGAGTAAAAAGGGTAATCCAGCGTCTCACCCTCAAAGAAGCATCCTTACGTTTTTTTTTGAGCGCCCAACCTTCAAATTGAGTGGGGCTTACTTACCGTGACTACAATGCGCCAGTTGCCGCTTCACTGGGAAAGAAACCTGAGAAAAGACTTGCATGGAAACAGTCATGATGATAGATGAATCGTCAAGATGTGTACACGAGGAGGTCTCTGCTCATTTACTGCCGTTTGGATAATTCTGTGAAATGGCAAAAGTACAAACTTGAACTTCAACCGTTTGTGTTTTTCGGTCACGTGCCCTTAATTAGCTGCTGCATTTACTGGACGCGCGAGCCTGAGCAATATAGTCCCGCAGTAATAATCACAATTTTCTGTCCGCGAGATGGCGAGGGGATCATCGGAATTATCTGTCGCATGGACACGGCAGTTTGACACTTACAGTGACATACGACAGACAGGGTTCCTCTAGGGAAAAGGTCCTGATATGGTCATAAATTCTTACAACATGATGATCCTTAGAACACGAGGCAAAGGAAGCAATAGCAAAAAGATTAAGCAGCAGCTATCTCCAACAAGTCCACACCTACCCAACCGTCGCAATAAACAAATCTAAATCGCGCCCTCACACTTTGGACAAAGAAATGCAGGCGCCTTTCCCGTTTTCTTGATATAGACAGCCCTATACACGTCCAGCTCCTCCTCCCACCCCTCCGGTACCGCCGTTCCCTGTAGCGCATCATACACCATCCTCCTCGCGCGTACCACGGCACTAACATTCCCCGCCACGCCCCCCGCATCAAAAATTCTACCGCGCACAATTGGTTGTTGGGCTATCAGTAGTAGATCTGATGGTAGCGTCTCGAACACATCTTCCACCGAGCGTGTAACTGTGTCTTGGTCTTTTGACTTTGACTTTGACGGCCTACCTCGCCGCTTCTTCTTGGGCGGCCCAGAACTTGCGACGAGGTCCTCTAGAATAATTGTCGAGTCGGAGTCGGGGGAAGACGCGAGGAGGTGCAGACGGTGATCTAGTGCGTCTTTGGAGGGGGAGTCAAGGCATCTGTGGTGGTAGAAGCGGCGGCAGGAGGGGCGCGGGCAGAAATGCATAAGCGCGGTGCGGGAGGAGTCGTCTGGGCTGTAAGGGGTGTTGCAGACGCAAGTATCGGTGCCTGGTTTGGGCTGGAAAATTACTAGTGAATTTGCTAGGTTGGTGTTTGAGAAATTGAAGGACATACGTCGATTATACGGGCTTTGTATTCGAATGTGTAGCGTTGGTAAAAGTCGTCCCGATCAATGAAGGGTTGGTTGATGTCGTTTTCAATGAGCTTTTTGACGGGGATGACGGCTGGGGATGGGTGAGGTGAGTGGTGTGGGTTATAATATACATCACGCGTAGTACATACCATCGAACGCCGAAGTGGAGACATAGTCGCAATGATCTGAGTATATTCTCTCAAACTGACCGCACGTAGTCCCATCGCTGTCAACCAAGGAATAAGTTAGTTGGACCTTTGGAGCACAAGTGCGTAGCAGGAAGATGGATTTAGTGCATTGAAGCAAAGGACAGCACATACGCACAATGATTTGATCACCCCAGCAACTTCTGGCCCGCTCCAGTACCATTGTACGCGAGTCCACACCTATCATTCCAGAAATAAACCAAAACGGCATTGTTATAAGGCATGTTGACACACATCTTCATCTCCCCGAGCGCGAATTTCTTTGATTTTTCCTACCCAATATTTTTCGAGTTGGAGGTCTTCTCCAACTTCGCATCCGTGTGGCAACATCGTCGCGCTATGGATTCAAACCAAGACGGCATCAGTCCACGGATCATACACAGCCATAGATATAACAATCACTTACATATCCCCTTTCCTGAAACTATGTTCCATATCGTCCTCGTCTCTCACTAACAAAAGTCAGAAAAAGCGGAACCAAAATAAGACAAGATTTAAACATACCGACAAAGGCGCCAAACTCGGTCATGTTGTCCCATTCCCCTTGAGTTGGGGCAGCGGGGTCACCTCCTGTTACTTTCTGTTTCTGTTTCTTCCCTGTCCCCTTTGGACGCGTAAGGCGTTGTTGCCGTCGAGTCATGAGTTGATTCTGTCAGTGTCACGGTTGTGTTCGAGTTTCGGAACGTGATCGATCAAGATTACATAACCTCAGTTAAGACTAGACTGTTTCCGTCTTGCCCGAGTCACTGCTTTCACTGACAACTTGACTAGAAACACGCGGATCCAGCGAGGCATCCTTGCAAGAACCAGCACCAAGCGCTTACCGTTTTCTTTATAAAGAACACGGTTCTCAATGCTATTCTATCTTACATCGCGAATCGTTAGGTATATTGTTATTTCCCATCTCTTTCAGTCAACTATATCATCGTAAATTTAGTTCGGTTGGCGCATTTCTTTATCCTGGGTACGCGTCGTACAAAACACTCAGCCAGCGCCCAGCCTCAGAAGAAGAGCTTGAGCGTTGGTTGATGTACTGGTCTGTCCTCGGTTGCGTAGTCGGGATTGAATACCTCGCAGAATGGATTGTCTCATGGTACTTTCGTTCCTCCTCTTCATGTTTCATCTCTAAAAAACCACATAGGGTCCCTTTCTATTATACTATTAAAACCCTTTTCTTACTCTACCTCGCCCTACCCCAAACCCGAGGGTCCTCTTACCTCTACGTAAACCACCTCCAGCCTTTCTTCCACTCACACGAGACCCAAATTGACGCAGCCCTTGCGTCCTTAAAGACTAGGGTATACACCTTTATCCAAGAGCGTCTCCGTGCTCTGTGGGACCACGTCACTGCATCCCTTGGACAAGGCCAGGGCCAGGCAGGGTTCACTCCGGTAGGCGGAGCCCCGAATACTAACACCGGCGCACCACCCTCGATGGGCGATCCCGCTTCAGGTCCCTTGCAGCTAGTCTCATCTTTATGGCATTCCTACGGCCCCGGGATCATTGCATCAGGCGCTGCGCTCATGAGGCAATCAGCCCCACCTCCATCAAACTTCCGGAACGACTCCGGGTCGAGTATTATTTCGCAACAGGTGCTAGAACGGAGGCGGCAGCTAGAGGCCGAGCTTGCGGCGTTGCCGAAGGACCTGGCTGTGCCTACGGTCCTGATGCCGGGTGCCGGTAGTAATCCGAGGATTAACCCCTCGAGGGCGTCGTCATCCTCGGACGTTAGGACGCGCACGAATTCGGGCTCGGGAAGGTTTGAGGAGGTGGAAGTCCCGAGCGATGCGGAGGGGTATGATGTGGGTGACACGTATACTGGTGTTGGTACCGGCCATGAAGCAGGAACTCCGGGAGCGCAGAAGAGGCCTGGAAGCTGGTTTGGATGGAGTGGGGCCTCGAAAGGGTCGTATGAGAGGGTGAAGAATGAATGAGAGAAGTCTCAGCGTTCCTTACATACAGGTTTTTAATCTGGGCGATTTCCCATCTAATCATTACATACTAACGCCCCTTGCGATCGTTCTTCAGTCATTTAGCTTTTGTACAGATTATTTCATCCCACCCCATCCCATCCACCATCGATTTCGATACTGCACACTTTGAATATTAATAATGTGCATTAGACGAGCACCTGGCACAGACAGTCTTACTGGCCATGAAAAGTAAGTCCGTGATATGAGTGCTGACGTTTTACTTTGAGATATGACGTGTCTTCGTCTTGGCTTCGCGCTGTCCTGCTAGGTCGGACGATCCTCACGGTCTCCTTGCATTCACTTCAAGTTTCGTTGCTGCACGGAACAACTTGTCAGTAGTTCTTTTTGTCATGGTGAATATCCTTTGCTAACTTTCGTGTTATCACTGATTATATTAATCCGTTATAGTAGCCAGGTATTAGATGTCATATCTGGTGCTGCAACTTCAACGTCCGGCGTCTGCCATCCCGAATAGCTTGACGAGCAAGCAAACAGGCGCCGTCACCATCTTGTACAGGATTTCGTAAATTCATAACGCAGCAAGAAGGGAAACACGCAGCAGCAACGTGGCCGTGAGGAGCGCTATGTTCAGAACATGTGACTTTGG
>QLOJ01000442.1:0-70271 GCA_003313625.1 Tricholoma saponaceum
TGACAGGAAATTTCTACAGGTTACGCTTCCTGACGGCCCATCTCGTGGCTGTAAGTTCGATTCCTGCGCTACGTGAAGCATTACCTGAGCGATCCCTCTAGATATCCAGGAAATATTCGGCTCCCACTATCAGCTTCCCGAGCTTGGACCGCTCGGGGGGAATGGCCTTGCCAATCCTCGCGATTTCGAATTTCCTCTTGCTTCATTCGACATCGACCAAAGTGCATGGAAGGGTATGTACTCATCATCTTCTACAATTTTAAGGGATCTAATTCTCATGCCAAGTTGTATACAAGTATGTCTTTGTGTTGCTTCTTACAGATAAGATCATCAGACGTCATTACAAGGCTTGCCGGAAAGCTCTTTGAGTGCTCCCAAGAACACACGCCATTTGATGTCGTCGCCTGGCACGGAAAGTACGTGAGGGACTGGTTCTTCCTGGAGGATATTAACTCGGGATGTTCCAATCCAGTTATGTACCTTACAAATATGCCATGGAAAAATTCGTCAACGTCGGTAGTATCTCGAAGGATCACATAGACCCGTCCATATTTTGCATACTCACCGCCAAATCCAAGCAACCTGGTGTTCCTCTGGCAGATTTTTTGATATTCAGCCCCAGATGGGATGTCGCCTCACATACCTTCCGTCCCCCTGTAAGATTATTTACCTCCTGATTAACGGTTGTCAAATCTGGTTAACACCTCCTAGTATTATCATAGAAACTCTGCGACCGAGTTCATGGGACTTGTGTATGGCGTGTACGGTGGTCGCAGTGACGGCTTCCAGCCTGGTAATTTAGCTAATGTGACTTCCTGGTCAACAGATCGCTAAAACGTAAGCCAGGTGGGGCAAGCTACGAGACTGGCTTTTGTCCTCACGGAGGTAGGCTACGTGTGGTGCACTTTCAGATCGAAATGCTAACCACTAGCGTAGTTTCCTACGAAGAGTTCAAGAATGCATCAGAGGCCGATCTTCAACCAATGCGTGTTCACGAAGGGACCATGGGTACATCTGCTGAACTCTGCTTTTGGACTTGGAGCTCATATCCTCTCAGCCTTCATGTTCGAAACAAGTATGATGCTGACAATCACAGACTTCGCCCTGAACCGTTCCGGGAAACTTCACGGTAAGTGTCAAGTTGCAAAATTTACCTGGACTTCTAACCATCTCCATTCTTTGGCAGAACACGAGCCCAAGATGTGGGACAACCTGAAAGCTCAATTCATGGACCATCTGGACGTGATCAACGCTGACCTCAAGGCTGCTGGACTTCCTGCGTTAGGTGCTCAATGACGGCAAAATCGCTTGAACATATGTCAAAGGCGTGTAGTATTAATGTGAGCCCAGCTCGTGGTAGTGCAATTAAATGTACAGTATTGTCAAGGAATGGCTGAATGCAGGATTTATCTGTGAAAGTAAGTTAAATACATTAAGTATGTCCGTTCTATATCAAGAGGAAAAGTGAGTAGAGGGCGCATCATATCAAGCCACCCTAGACATCGAACACTTGTCAGTTTCGGAGTGTCGCTTCGCTGCATCCTTGCGACTGAATATTTTGCCACACCCAGAGGGACAAGGAAAACTTGGCAGTTGATGAACTCGAGATTGACGGTGTCGGTTCAAGTCTCCAATCCTCCTGCACACCTTCCCACAGCCTTCTTCTGGGCACACGAACTCTCCGACAGCCTGGGCTACGACATCAGTTCTACCCTTGGACTTGTTAGGAGTAGGGCTGATCAATATAGCCTCCTTCGCTTTCTTGGCAGCGCGAAGAGGGGTAGCTAGTGCTTTGCGCTTCCGAGGAGCATGTTTGTGATCTTCGTCTACATTCCTGTCAACAGCGCAAAGTGGTGGAGTGCGAGGATGAAATGCCAGGGAAGAACTGCGTTGGGGAAGTGAAGCAATACATCTGGCGGATGGAGGGGACAACGAGCCATGTGTAGCGCATGACACCGCCACATCAGGAGGGTCCTCAGACCCATCGTCTTGCACGATGCTATCAAGTTGCTTGTCCATCAGCGAGAATATGGATGGGATGGCGGTTGTATAGTCTGCGGGGATGGCAGGTTCGTACTCGACCGCTTGAGGTCTCACAAAGGCGAAGTCCACGTCGCCGTGGGGAGAGACCTTCTCCCGAATCGCTTTATTGTCTATGCGCACCCAGATGGAAGTGTCTGTCCTGTATGTGAACCGGCCTAGTTCGTTTATGCTTTCGCCGAAAGATACACTGTTCTTGACAAGCAACGCGATTGGTATGTCAACCATATTAGCCGCGTTTCCGGGAGTGACGACAGAATCGCGCTTGTGAAAGCCGCGAATATCGATATAATTACTAGACTGTAATCCATGCCCCCACATATCGGCTGGGGGCTGGGTGGTAGCAGGATCATCAGAGGCTGCAGCCTCCAAGAGTTGGTTATGCAAGGTCTCAATGTCCATGTCGGAAAAAAGTGGAGAATCCTGATCAACAGAAGCGGTAGACATTTTGAATGATGTAGAAGTATAGCGAGAGTATGGCGGTGGTGTGAACGACCTGCGTCTATGTTGAACTTGGATCCAATACCAACACGAATTTATACTCAACGGACAATGGCATCTTTGGCAGTGGCCCTAATACAATTCACCCCGAGAAAATGTCGAAATTAAGTGATTGTCGTGATAATGGACGTCCCACGAGGTATAGAGACCAAAGCTATCGATCCTGATCTGGAAGGTAGGCCACCGACCCAGGTACATCATACGCGTGTTCAAAAGCAAGTGGCCCCAGAACAAAGGAATTTGCCAGTGCTAGTAAGTTGTCACGATGGCAGAGCAAGGCCTGCTGCCGCTGGCAGTATCACTGCCGATCAACATGGCCCAGGCCACTTGAATATTGATTCCGCTTTTGAGCATCTCTTTCAAGCAGTCCACCAGTCCAGTTCAATCTTGCGATGTTGGAGTCATACATTGAAGCATCCTTCCTTGATCATGACGCTGGGTCAGTGAAAACAGAAAAAGCATATAGCTATGTGCAGCCTGAGTGGCCACGGCCCTGGCATGCAGCGTGTAACATTACGTCATTTTAAAGACCGGAAGTTGCCGTCTGTAAAGTTCGTTTCCGACTCAGTCTAGGTTCAGTCATTTGTTCCTCGACTCTACACCACTTCTTTCCTATCTTCATCATGCCTTCCTCACGAGAAATTATCAATATCCAGGTATAATAATACAAACTCATCTTATACAGAAGCCCATGCTGAATATAATATATCTGCAGGCTGGCCAAGCTGGGAACCAAGTACGTGTGATCCAATAATCGATCATTGACCTTCAACTTTTCAAGCAGTCTCTAGGTTGGAGAAGCCTTCTGGAAGATGCTCTTAGCTGAGCACGGTCTTGATCAAGCTGGGGTAATATCCTTGAGTGATTGGAATGCTCCTACATAGCACTGACAATGTGCACAGATGTACAAAGGGTCTGACCCTTTGCAACTCCAAAGGGTATGTTTTGTAATCACACGGTATTGCGTGGCCTAATTGTGGTATAGACTGGGGTTTACTTCACCGAAGTTGAATCAACGGGTGCAACCAAATACGTCCCTCGAAGCATACAAGTAGATCTGGAAGCAGGCGTTTGTGACCGAGTATGTTGGACACCATTCAGGATGGCAGCGTATGCTAAAGTCCACCCCAGCTTCGTAGTGGACCACTTGGCGGATTGTTCCGCCCCGATACATATATTCATGGGGAGTCTGGTGCGGGAAATATCTGGGCAAAGGGATGTGAGTATTTTTTGAGTTCGTTATTGCTTCGTTACTGAATTTGATGACACAGATTACACCGAGGGTAAGCTTGCTTGGTCATATGTCAACATTCAACTTATTAGTTGACAGGCGCCGAACTTATCGACTCAATTCTGGTATGAAAAGAATGGGCTTGGCTGTCCATTATCTGACCGTTTTTGTACTAGGATACTGTAAGACGACAGGCAGAGCCCTGTGATGCACTTCAGGGCTTCCAAATCCTGCACTCACTTGGTGGAGGAACGGGAGCTGGTCTTGGGAGTTTATTGTTATCGAAGATACGCGAAGTACGTTTCAATTTTTTTTGTAAGCATTTAGCTATTAGCTATATTTTCAAGGAATTCCCCGACCGGATGGTAGCCACCTTTTCGATCTTACCCTCCCCAAAGGTCGGTACCAAGTAGTGGACTTTGCTTTAACTTGACCTCATCAAACCTTTCTCCAGGTGTCGGAAACAGTCGTAGAGGTGAGCGGGGTGCGACGTGATATCAGCATAATCTTTGACCTTCTTTAGCCTTACAACGCCATGCTTTCTATGCACCAACTGGTTGATAATGGAGATCTTACCGTTTGTATCGATAATGAAGCGCTGTGAGTGTTTTGCCTTAACTCTCATCTTGAATTACGTCACTCAGGTCAACAGTTACGACATCAGCGTGAACATATTAAAGAATCCAAGTCCGTCTTTTGAAAATCTGAACGAAGTACGCGGTTTTAGTTGCCTAATGTTAATCATATCAACACTTTGCTCTTGCAGTTAATTGCCCGAGTCATGTGTGGCGTGAGCACCAGCCTACGATTTCCCGGACAGTTGAATGGGTTCGTTATTCCTTTGCTGTACTAAATGTACCACTCTCACGCTGTTGTTCCAGAGACCTCCGTAAACTTGGAATGAATCTCATACCGTTTCCACGCGTACGTTTTGTTGCACAATAGAGGATTCTGATTAACTTTGAATGTAGCTGCATTTCCTCATGCCGAGCTATGCACCGTTTCACAGTTCGGGCTCACGTGCATTCCAGAAAAACTCGGTACCTGAGTTAACTAAAGCGTAAGCCTATAATCATGTCCATTCCTCTAACACAACTAATAGGTCATGTTCAGGTTGTTCGATCGCAAAAATTTACTGGTTGCTTGTGATCCACGCAACGGGTACGTCATTCAATGCCATCTTGTATCAGGAATGCATTTCGATACACTTCCCAGCCGCTACCTTACTGCAGCGACCATCTTTCGCGGAAAGATTTCTTCTCGTGAAGTAAGTGTCTCGTTTCAATATGGAAAGAACTTGATGACATTTGTTTATCACCAGGCCGAAGTATGTCTCGAGCGCCCCAGTCACCGAGCATCTCTGATGCTGGTTACAGGTTTCTGTTCGTGACCTGCAGACAAAGGGGTCCCTTCAGTTTGTTGAGTAAGCTTGCGCTTCGTAATAACATTGTCCTGTCTTGATAACTGATTCGCCTTGGAAGATGGATTCCTGATAATGTATCTGTATCTCTGGTGTCTGTTCCCCCCGTTGGCCAGTCTTCGGTGCGTGCTCGACTCCTTGTAATATGACTTATGCCCATTCATAATCCAGGCGGCAACTGCGCTCTCAAACTCTACTGCCATCCAAGAGGTTTTCAAGAGGACTACAGAGAGTGTCAGTCCATCTTGTTGTACATTGCTTCCCTACTCAATACATGATTAAGTTTACGGCCATGTTCAAACGACGTGCCTTCTTACACTGGTGCGATCTCCTGCCTATTATTTCAATCCGCTTCTTAACCTTTCTCAGGTATACTGGAGAGGGTATGGACGTGATGGAATTCTCCGAAGCCGAAAGCAATACTAAGGACTTGATGTAAGCTTTATCAAATTGGTCAGATCAACAGCTCATGCCATACTACCTTCGTCTATACAGCGCCGAATATCAGCAGGTGAGGCTCTATATTATATTCCTCCGCTTTTGATCCACTTAATTTCCCCTCTCCCCCGTAGTACCAAGAAGCTAGTGCCGATAACGATGAGGAGGAAGAAGTTGCTGAAGAAGTTGATGCACAATAACACCTTGTTTCAGATGAAGACTCCGGCTCTTAGAATGCTCGTCATCTATTCTAGGATTAATCTAATGTTGGCTCCATCCAGTTTTGAATACTAGTGATTTGTTTGTTTTTGGCCTACCAGAATATGCATGATTGCTGATTCCTCCCCTGAATGCGTGGTTAGATTTGATCACAACCGTTAGGACCCTCCTAGTAGTGCTCATGATCACAAGCACAGGACGATATTTACGAGCGGGCCGTACAAATAACAAGAAAGAGCAAATGATCATCCAAGCACTCGGAGAAATGTCGGACTCACCCTGACCATGTGGCTCTGGACAATCATTCAATGGCCCTGGCAGAGCAGCTTCAATAAATAGACGCTGGATAGGAGAACGGGGTTGTACTCGAACTTTCGCCATGTCTGAAGCCCAGCCATCTCGCTTTCTTAATTTAAAGAAAGAGATCGCGTCGACTTACCCCGATTTCGCAGAGAGCTCGACTGAAGCGTGGACCGGGATCTTAGAACAGCTTAAGAAAGTCCACACAGACATCAGGAAGGCTGGCCCTGATGTAATGTCGTTCATTTCACCGTGATTATGCCGATCTCACTGGGGATGACTTCAGTACATTCCTCAAGTTGACTTTGCGGATCTGGGCAGGCTCAGCAGGCAGGATATTGAAAAGGTCAAACGTCGAGGATGCATTGTTATAAAGAATGTAGTTGACGACGCGGAGGCTATTCAATGGAGGAAATCTCTCCAAGACTTCATCGAAGCAAACCCTGACATCGAAGGTCAGTGCTGACCACTGGAGGCCCGAGGGTTGATTATCGAATTTGTTATTACAGGCGTTCCAGCCGACAATAAACAGTTCTTTCAGCTCTAGTAAGTTTATTCTTTCATCAAGCGTTCATCGACTCACAAGCCTCAAGCTGGACCAAGTCTCAAGTGCAAGCTCGATCTCACCCCAATGTTCTGGCTGCATCCGTGTGGCTTAACAACCTTTACCATGCCAGGAGGGGACAAACAATCGAAGGAGTTGATCTGTCTACTCCTCTCACCTACGCAGACCGCTTCCGTATCAGACACCCTGGTGGTCAATGGATTAATCATCCTCCTCATGTCGATGGTCTGCCTAATAACTACTTATTTTTTCTTCGTCGTTGACATGAAACATGCAGGGGGTTCAATTGAACGATGGGAAGATCTTCAATTCAGAAAGTGCTTCTCCACCATTCTGTCAGGCAATTGGCGTCTTCATGACCCATATGAACTGGAGAACCGGCTAAAGGCTCGACACTCGCTTTACGGACGACCGAACCAAGTAAGCATGTCGTCCACTAAGAGCGGGAATGCGTTTTGAATTTCGCTCCAAAGTCAACTGTTTTCAGAACGTTCCAAGGCTGGATGGCGCTAAGGTTCAACATCATTCCCTTGATCCTCAATTCAACTCACCTCATCTTCATAGCGAAACTTCTCCAACTGAGGGAACATTGAAAGTGTTTCCGGACATCCTCCTGTCGAACGCATATATCATCTTTCGTCCGTTTTTCCGCCCTCTCGTCTCTTCAGACTCAACCGATTACCTCGATGCCAAGAACTGGGAATTTGGTAAGATTCAGTTCATTTGGCTTGTGATTCGCACCATCTAATGTCGCTATCATAGACATATCGAGTCCGGAATTCCACGGAATCATCCCCCGTGATGGCAGTTATACAGGCCCTCGCCCGACGCCAGCCCTGCATCCTCATCTTCAGTTGGATGAAACAATGACTTCGATGCCGAAGGTTAACCCTGGCGACATGGTCTTCTGGCATTGCGATGGGATACACTCCGTGGAGCAGGAACATACCGGAACAGAAGACTCTGCAGGTATGGCCTCGTCAGGTGTAGTCTGCACAGCTAACGTACTTCCCCAGTGATGTACATCCCAGCCGTCCCATTGACTCCTACGAACCAAGCGTACGTCGAGCGGCAGAGAGAATGTTTCCTTCAAGGGAAACGCCCACCCGACTTTCCCCAAGGTAGAGGTGAAGATAAGTTTATTGGTGTTGCAGGAGTCGATGATATTTCTGGTCCGATGGGAAAGAGGGCAATGGGATTCCCAGTTGCATGACGGAATGAATATTCAATTTTGGCTAACTTATGATCTCCAATGCTGCTGTATATCTTTGAACTTGAATAAACTGTATTGAATTATAAGTACTTCGATTTTACTTCACGTGCCGAAAGAAATCATGATCATGGTGATCTATTCAACCAGCTCAGTCTTTCCGGATCCCTTACATCTACACGAACGATGCGTCCAGCTCTCAGAAGGCTAGCAGAATCTGTGGCGACGGCCCATCTAAACTTGAAAGCTGCTAGCGCAACGCTCTATCCCCCGATCCCGTATGGCCTTCATCTCCTTTCCACGGCACATCGCAGTAACATTTGCAACAGGCTATACCGGAGGCTCCTGCGAGCCCATCGATTTTTACCGAAGGAGATGAGATATTTGGGTGATGAATATGTGAAAGCTGGTTCGTATTTTCCTGACTCTATCAAGTGCGATGTGATTTGTGTTATCATAGAATTTCGTCGGCACAAGAAAGTGACAAATGCTGCGCATATCATTGGATTCCTGTCGCAGTGGAAGCTGTATCTGGAGGAGTTACCGCAGGATGCCGATGCAAGGAAGTTCAATGGGAAGAAATTGGATACCACAACTTTTGAAAAAGTAAGCACAAGTTAATTCTACGCAGCCTTGAACAATTTTAACATTATTAACAGATGTCTGCGGAACAGCTGGGACAACTATATGAACTTATGCATGCAACAAAGGACGTTTGGAAACCAATAAATGGGGATTAAACCTCAGCACCACCCTTGCGGGGCGGAGTCCATCTGGCTAGTGGATTGTTCCTCGTTTCTCTATCCCAAGACTCCATACATATGATCTGCTGAAATCCGACACATTTCTTGTCCATCGGGCACCTTTGACTGCTCCCCGTCCTTCACATCCTGATCGCCTCTAGGACCATGACGTCATGTAAGCCTTCGTCATATAAAGTGAGAGATTGGAGGGCATTCTGAATCAAATCAGCCTTTTCGCCATGGCTAATTCTTCAGCGGTACGTTTCGGAAGCAGCATGGGCCTACGCCTCCCAACGCCGCAGTTCATAGACTGTGCCAAGTAACAACGCGCCCTACGCTAATCTGCCTTCGATCTGCGCTACGCTTTTTGAGGTAAAGGCTCGGAAAGGTATGGATGAATTCTAAAGACTGTCAATCTTGCTCACGTTTTATAGGCCAAGTTCTCTGTCGAGGAATTGCAGAAGATTTCGGAACTTCTTGACGTACCCCCTCAGTATCGTTAAATGAGATAGGAGATCACTGGTGGCCAAACCGTGGCTTGCTACCAATGCCACCCACCAATCCCGTTATGTATAGGCTTTTTGAGGTATGCCAAAGTTTTATTTTTATATAGTTTTGAACTTGCTCTCAGGGTGTCCTTGTATATGGACATGTCATCAAAGTATGTGTGCTAATCTGCTTTCTGGGTAAACATTTGACGCTTGATGATTTAGGCAGTCATTCATGAGAAGATTCGCACAGCAGCTCCTTTTCGCTGAATCGCCTTACAGTTCGGGGACGGCATTATGTCTATGATTGACTGCAAGATCAGCCTTAACAAGAAACCAGATCCAAAGGGCGATCGTATGGTCAGCTTTGAGTGCGTTTCTCGAGAGTACTTGTGTTTTCGCGTTGACTTACCTAATTTGGAGTGGAAAGTGGATGCCGTATGCCAAGTGGTGAAGAACCTTTGTGTAACAGATGTATGGGGTTTAACTTACCCTTTGTAACTGATATTCCGTATTCCGATTGTGACGCCATTTCGAGGAACGCGTTTACCGATCGCACTGGGCTGTATAACTATATGAACGGTGCGTATGTAGCATAATAAACTATCCTTTTCACTCATTGTTCAAACTTCAAGCGGTGAAGTAAATGACCGCCATTCAGATTTCAGCAAAATTCCAGGATTTGAGAATTTGATCCACGTGGCACAACAGGCCCGGGACACTGCCACCCACACAAAGCATCAGGGTTGTTCAAAGGTATTGATTGTGGCATATGCCTCATTAAAGCTTCGGGTGTGAAGGAAGCTCTTTCATCGCTGTGGTATATATATGGCCGTCTTGAAGGCCGAATCCCCGCTTTCTCAACATTGTCTCTCTGGCCGTTGAACGGTCAACTCAAGCTTCGTTTTCCATCCGTCTGAGATACTGTCATATCTTTCTTTGGACAACAAGGCCTGGAGCCACTATGACTTCATTTTTAATGGTACAAGCAACCACTGCTTCCGCTTGGGAACTTGCTAATATAGCGGAATGAGCAGACAAATGCCTCACGGATCTCGAATGATTCATTTTGTTTACCATCGCCAATCCAAGGGACCACATTCTTTGACTCCTTTGACCCCTTTGCACCTTCACGATACCCATGGACAATGCAACCCACCCTTGATACGAACTGCCAGAGCTCATCTGTGTCACAGGGCTTTCTCCCTACGCTTGGACTGGTTGACGGATTTGACTATCAATTGACGAGCCCGCTACAGTCCCCGAATTATCCTTTCTTCTTCGAAATCGAACCTGACAAGACTACATACGAAACATGCTACGACGAATTCATGGAGCTTAAGTTGGCCATAATTCAGGAGATTCTTGATAGAGGGAAGGTATGTTCGTTTACTAGCCTTCAAGAAATTTTTTATTTACGTTCATTCTGTTCAGCGCATGTCCACTATTTCCGCACCGAACATCGATGTCGATTCCAGAGGATCTTCCCCAGCTTTATCACCTTCCTCAGTGTCTTCTACGCCTTCCTCTAGCAGTTGTGATTCATGCCAAACTCCGGAACCTGAGAGAATTCCAGATGTACATGTCGTTGATGACGCCTTTGTTGACTATCTGCCATTCGAGATCAGTAACTCATCTCCTCCAATTCGCCGACGGGTGTGCAAAACAATTCAGCAACCCCCGAAATCAGAGAAAACCGCCGTACCAAATACGAAGAGAAAGGCTTCACACAACTTCGTTCGTGCTTTCTTTTATCACATCACCACTATCTCATGTTCTGTTATGCAGGAGCAATCAGACTGCAAGCGCCAAAAGTATGACACAGACGTCATTTGTAGGATCCGAGGATGTCAGCATATTTCCAAGACAAGATTTGAGTGTTTTAAACATCGAGAAACGCATTTCCCCGGCCGCTTTCAATGCCCACAACCGGATTGCCGAAAGATATTTGTTCGCAGCTCGTCGTTGAGCCGTCATCTAAAGCGCGAACGAGATAATGCGTGTGGGATTTATGCAGGGCCTCAGGCCGACTGGGGAGTAGGGTTGGTTCATTTCGAGTTATTTCCACCGCCCTGGCTGGCTCCAGGGTATTTAGACAATATTTCTGATACTTAGACCTTTATAATTTCTGCCGCAGCAGCGATACTACGGTCTGTAGTTCACGTGAACAATTTACGGGTATGGTCGTATTTTTTCTAGGGGTGATGGCAAACACTATCAACTTTTGCCTTGTCTTTCCGGCTCTTTCTCTCAGAATCTCCTTTTCTTAACAACCCTGAGCACGAGTTGGCTAGAGCCATGCACTGTTCTACATATCTCTCAGTCCCTACTCTCGAGTCGCTGGCCCACTCGAGCTCTTCTTCCTCTTCCGCATCCTCTAGATCCTGCTTTTCACTGTTCGACGCGGACGCACAGGCGTCTGACTCACAGACGGATGTATCCCTACCTCAAACACCAGAGAAAGCCTTTCGAGGCGACGGGTCTGTTTCTATGGAGCTACACTTGAAGTTTCTATCTGAACATGTCTCCCGCTTGGGTTTGGACGTTACTCCTAACCAGCGGCTGTCTAAACAACGAAATGACTGGTCGAACAAAGAGGACGATATAGGCTATGACTCTGAGCGCCAAAACTGTATAAGCACAGTAAGAAGAGATCGGCTCAAAACACTTACTAGAAAAAGAGGGGTTCGATCTCGATATCAAGATATGGAGGTGACAGGGTCGTCTTCAGAAGACAAGGACGCCTATGAGGTCCCTGCACAAAGTGTATGTTTGTTCAACCTTTAATCCATGATGGGCCCTTGAACAGCGGTTGATGTTGTCAGACAGCAAGTGTTATCTTTTCGCCCGGGGTTCGTGTCAGTTCCATTTGTTCTAGAACTATCGATAGCGCCTTTCAATCGCCAGTATTTCGCAAGGATGTCATTGGCCTTGGTCTTGATCTTGGTCTCCATGGTCTGTTTCGAGAAACAATATCTGTCGATAACTCTATGGAGTCTGATTCAGCAACGCATCAGTTGACATGTCCTCCGACACCTCGTCTTGCACCGATCCTTAATGCTGCATCTCCCTCTCCTATTGTGTCTCTTCCAAGTCCCGTCTTTGTTCTTGGACTAGGTACACCGCATACAATGCCTACTGTATGGCCTACGTCTCTTCCACACCAACTGACACCTCACTGGCCTCCTTCGAATCTTGGAGTGGTGAATGTCCAGGAACGGAAGACTTCATTCACTTCGTTGAATCCTGGTCTTCCCGTAATAAATAGTGAGCTTGAGCCAACCGTTCCGGACCCTTTTTCGATGAAAATATCCACCCGTGACTGCATGATCGGTCAATCAAAAAAACTCGAGTCAGCCTCAAGTAGCACAAGTAGACCTCTCGTTGGGCTTGGGCTAGGAATCTCCCTACAGGTATCAAATAACAGAACCCAGATCGAGCAAATCTCCCCCCCTGTAATAAACCCAGGCCCAGGTGGCCCTCTATCTCAAGCTATTGCGTTTGCATCCATTCCTTTTTTCTCTGCTCAGCCACGTCGAAAGAAATCCGCAACCGGTCTCGGTCTGGGACGTCCAGCTGGCTTGGGTCAACGTCCAAAAGTGGAACATACTTCTCGATTGGCATGTTTCCCTCGCCTACCGTCCTGTGTGAAAGGAGAGGGTATGCCTCGTTGTATCTCTAACATTGCTTCTCCGTCCTCTCCGTCCTTTCCGTCCTCTCCGTCCTCTCCATCTTCTCCCAGTCGTCGAAGGTTCGTAGCGGGTGCTAGGCGTCTTCTGAAGCCACATAACTTTCTCAACCGCCGCCTGTATGCTATCCCTGAAGTCGTCTCGCCTACCTGCTTCTCTCCGGTTGGAATGACTCCTGGAAGAGGTCCAGACGCTCCGAAACTCCCTTCTGAGACAGGAGAAGAACAGCAAAGAACGTCGATGAAGCGAGTCTCCACGTATATAACCACCCATCCTATTCCATCCGAGGTTGGCATAACAGCGCGTTTACCCCAGTCAGGGGCGCATCCAGGAATAATGCTGTCTCGATCTGGACCCCCGAAATCCCCGAAGCATGAAACTTCGCGAAGGTCGCCTGTTCTTATTCGTCTTGATGTGCCTCAGAAACTCAAATTTGTGAAGAGAAGGCAATCAGGAGCTAATGCTTGGAATGGACTCTGTAGTTTATTTTAGACATCTAGACATGACAATAGAAGTATACCTCGAAATTCTCACTTGTGTATATTCTGAGCGACGCTTCCCACATCGATCATCGTACCTGATCGCGTCAACCGAAACACAGGAGACGTCTTTGGAAGTGCAGAGCGTCTATATTCGGGCTGGAGGTTGGATCTACCGCCCCAAGGTTCTCTGTCATGACGCGGGAGCGCGGTTGGAAGGCACCTGCATGCACAACGATCCTGAAAACAAATTTACCAGCTTGACCACTAGGTTAAGGGGGTCGCTGTCAATCAAACGAGTCCAAATCCTCTATCGTTTTCGATTGGTAAGTATGAACGATTGTCTTCAAAATCGTAGTGGAGGTTGGTATCGAGACTATTGGTAAGGGCAATGCTACAACACGTCGGGAAACCGAGTAAAGCTATCACCAAATGATATCTATCATCAAACATGCCAGAAGAGAACAAACGGGTGGGGCGGACAAGAGGGCATCGTAGGCATAGTACTATCCGAACCACTTCTGCGGTAGCCGCGTTCAAGTACATCAAACCCAGCGCCTTCTCTGAGGATGCTTGGACACACGGGCTGATGCAATAACTCCATCCCAGTGAATTGGAGCGATTTGATACTAATCGGATTCGACCGTCATGGAAACTACTTACCTGAATGCGAAGATATAGATGTTTGCAATCCTGGAACCCTGTAAGGCGCATAATTACCCAAGATGTTCTGCGACGTTGCTTCTCAGGTTAGTCGTAGGCCGAGTACGTGGCTCTTCCTTCGGTCCCTGCAAGTACAACGGGCTGAGGGTGAGGTGTTTCGTCGATATCGAAGCGAAATGCTACAGCATCATCAAGGAAAGATTCCTGATTGGTCAACTTGCTGTTTCTGGGTCAATATCGGAAGCTGCAATAGTCCTTGAATTCTCCGACAGCTAACTTCCTGCAGTGTATCGCGTTATCGTGAATCTCGACGAAGGGTAAATAGAAAGGTTTTTCAGACCCAACAAATTTCTAAACAACACATATACGTTATTCATCTGATCAACAAATAGTGAAGATATCGCCATTCAAAGAGATCTTCCCAAAAATGCCAAAACTCCGTTCATTATCGTTGCCCTTCCAATACTGGTCATCATATTCGAACGCGTACACAGAGACGCTAGTGTCATCTCTGCAAGCACAATTAAGATTGAGTAGTGCTGAGCGTTCGTCTGGGATGGAAGGAACGGCAACCCCAATCGTGCCACCGCGGGATGGCCATCCGGATCTGATTGTCAATTAGCGGTGAAGTATCTCAAGCACCTCGAATGGTGTCGCACTCTGTGATAATAATTTTCTTCCCGGGGCACGCAGCTCGGAGTGCAGGAACGACTGTCTTGAAGACAAAGTCCCCAGTCTGTCCTGAGGTCCTTCCACCGTCATAGAACGCACTGCAAATTTTCAGGCATTAGCATTTGTCTTCTAAGATTAACATGGAGCACACTGAGCATTGGCTCCGGCGAAGTCGGCCCCGCAAAGTGCTGGATTGTCACGAACAGTAACCCAAGAGTGGGCCGTGGAGACGGGGGTTGTGACTCCAACTGAACCCAAATATCCTATGTTGAAATAGGTCAGCCCTCTTATGTCTGCGTTGTAAGGGTAGGCCTTGGTACATACCTCTAACATCGTAGACCTTGGCCATGATGTTCCCCGGACCATCATTGACCTAGATCAACAATTTATTGCAGCCAAGGAATTTAATAACAGACTAGTTCAAGTGACTTACCTCGTTTCCTACCGTTAGGCCAACAAACCGGCCTGCCCCGTACTTCACATATGCTGCGCGGAAGGTCTGCACGTCATTACTTGTGGGAAATAAGCAATCGGCTAAGTAAACATGCAAAATTAAACGGACTTGATCGACGTAATACTAGATGCAATTGTTCCCTGAAAATGATAGGTATGAACGAGACAGAAAACAATAAAGATGATACACCTACAGGAACATATATTCCAGCTAAAACTGTAATTCCAACAGCAGCAGCAGCGGATGAAGCCATATCCAAAGCATTACAGTCAAACCCTTCGATGCGAATGGAAGGAAATCCAGAGTTTACCGCATCGATGGCGAGTGCGTTCCACTACATTGTTAAAGATACGTACATCGTCAAAGAATACGACAGCTGTAACATGACGACGCACCTGATTTTGTGTCCGGCATGCGTAGGACGAACTACTGGCGCTATTGGAAGCTACGATCCCAGCAAAGTGATTGGAAGCCATGGTCTGCAACGCAAACGCCCAAATTATTAGAAGGAAGTGGCCAAAATTCATCGGAACTTTCTGAGAGTCTAAGAGCTGGGATTGGGGAAAACTCAGTGAAAAATCAAAATCTAGTCATTGAGGCTTGCTTTATAGTTAGGATCAACAGCTAAACTTAATTTTAGTTGTTGAGATGCTTGCTAGAAGACAGGGGCATGCGTACGCTTGTTGATACCATCAACAAGAGTATCCTAAAGAATCTACCTGTACTTCCCAACAGGAATCATGCTGCATTCAGATCATAAACACACTTCGCCACTAGCCAGGGATGTGATATAGAACATAAACAACCGCACCATTAAAATAGGTCCTTATGCAAAGTAGTGCTGGTGGGCCCAGGGCGGCCAACAAGTGCCGTTATAAGTACCTTCACGGCACACAGGTCTGGACCCTTGAAGGGCATTAGATCGCGTCGGCATAGTCCTAATTTTGTAAGGACATATGTTCACAGAGCCATCTTGTCTATTGAAGGGAACGTCGTCTGGGACGTTCAAGTTCAAGCTGGCATGATGATGATGATGTTGCTTTGCAATTGCACCGAGAATAAAATAGTCACATGAGAATACTATAATCCTCAACTCGCCACAAGTGGACAAGTTCAACTTCTTGTGTCCACGTGGACACTGGCGACCTCCAGAATTCTCTAACCCTGAGGGAAACGTCTACTTAGAACACTGGGATGCAGCCTGATTGGCTGAACATGATTGATTTTTGCCAGATTATCGTGACAAATTTAGCACCGGTGCCACGCTATACCTTCGCCCTGCCAGCACTTGCTCTGTCTTCTTCCTCTGAAGATCTGCAGCTGAAACTCGAGACCAAACTTCCTTCGCTTGTATTCCACATTCCTGCTCCATCAGCTTACCAGTCGGGTGGACGATTTGCTCTCACTTGGATAGTAGACCAAAACTGTCGCAGGATTAAATGGTTGTCGAAATGCATTAATCGGCCTCCGTATGATGGATGCTGTGGATATGAACTCGATTTTCGTATTTCCACCCGATTGTTGTCCCTGGTTATATACCTGGGCCCAGAGAGGCCAACTCTCCTACTTAGGGATTGTCCTACATCCTTAGGGGCGAAGGGTATCAAATTATAAACATATGTAGTAAGTTCAAGTATCCGTACAGGTATCGGTATGAAATGTACGAAGTTCGTGTATGAAATTGTCCATTAAGGTATACCGTTATCATCACTATGTAATGATCAGAAGGGAACATATAGCAGTCGAGCGTTCAACCAGGCAAGAAGCCCATCCATAAAATGAGACACTGAGGGGTATGACCTGCCACGATTACGCCTTGTGTGAAGGCATTGTCGATGCAATATCCTCCACAAACCTCTCCTTGTCGCCAGGTGAAGGAGCCTTCCTATCCGGACTCCCACCCAATTTTCCACCGCCAAAAATGCTAAACACTTTCCTCCCTCTTCCAGAAGCTTTCCCGGGAGTCTGGTTCTTCTGCTTAGTCGCCGTAGACGTTGTGGGCTCTGTCGGCACAACCTCGCCCTTGACAATTCCCGCCCCAGGTTTAACCTGTTCGACATCGTTCTTACTCACACCCTTCCTCCGCCTATTTCCTTCGAGAGCACCAGTTTGTAATGCCTGCATCGCCCTTTCCTGCTCCTGCATCTTCAAAAACTCGTCCCCTCTAATCCTTAGAAACTCCTCCAATAGCACTGCATTTCTGCTATTCGCCTTATACATCGCCAGGAATATATCCCCAACACCAGGGACGAGCCCCACCCCCGCGCTAATGGCATTATTCACTAGCATGCGGCGTAGAAGCCAGTGGGGAATATCAGCTTGGCGCGCCTTTCGCACGACTAGGAGATAGTTCAATGACATGTCGGCAACGTCCCCGAGGACAGGGATGAGCCCAATAACGAAGGACCATCCGAAACGAAACCAGAGAATTTGAAAGCCTTTGTCAAGGTAGTGCGCGCGGCGTTGGACGGACTTGAGAATTTTAGCATCGCGAGAGGAGAGGCCTGGTGGTAGGATGCGCTACGTGGAGAGTAAGACGTGACGACTAGGATGGATAGCAAGGAGCTAACTACCTTTCTGCGTTTCTTCTTTCCACGATCATCGACATAGAATTCATAGAGAGGATCTTGGGGAGAGTATTGCTCTAAGTGCTTCTCAAAGAGACTTTTTCCAGCCTTTCCGAGGAATGCAGACATAATGGATAGACAAAGGAAGGGCAGGGAGCAGCGGCTCAGTCCAACTTTAAGGCCTCCCAGCTTGTGACATCATCCACTCGGACTTGTGGCAGTCAAGTGGCAGTGCAACGAAAGCATCATAAGCACAGCAGCCTAACATTCAAGCTATTCACAATTACCAGAGCCAGAGATTGAATACAAACGCACCATCCGTTGCCGATCCCTCTTTTAGCTCAGCCTCCGCCTCCATAGCCAGCTACAGGCGGTTCCCTGGGAATCCGGAAGTTAGTCAATCGCCTCGGAGTTGGTGTGGTCAACTACATCCCAACTCCCACCATTAGTATCATGGGGGAGAAGTGTGTCGAAATTGTTGTTGAAACGTTCGTCGTTCAACTTGAACTTTTCGTTCCGTGCCCATCTTAGAATATCGGGTGAGATCGGGTCTTGTGGCGCATCTCTTCATGTGATTATCAAGTCATCATGCGACTCGGAATATTTCCGAATATACTCTACGACTGCACCACAGGTATAACATCTGGCCGCTGAAATGAATTCTACACCCTCTTTACGTATGTGTACAGAGAACGCAACGACCTGGAAGCCTGAAGGAGTTGGACGTTAGCCCTTTTGTCACTATATTGGATTGTATAATGATTTGGTTCAGTTTTTACCAGATCTCTCGATGTTCTTCTGATTGATGATGGAGTCGCCATACAGTACTTGCCAAACTCGTTGTAACGGAATTCAAATGGTCGCGATGATGACATCGACCATTCAAATTTTCATTGCAGATGCGGCATTATTTAACATCTACCTTTGTCCTGCCTTGAGGTTTCTCGTTCGTGTCGACTTGCGTTGGCATACCGCCAAATCGCGATAAGTAGTCAGGTAAGCTATTTTGGTTCCCCGCCGACTGGACTGGATGTCAACTGTATGACCCTTTATACATACAGGATGTAGGCGGGTATCAAATTGTAAACTTTGTAAATCCTCGCATCGCAAGCTTACAATGTATATATTGATCCACTTCCAAACATGTGATCCAGATAACAACAGGCACTACATATGTTATCGAGATTCAAGGCGCCTTATGCTCCCAAGGCACTTCGAACCATTTATGTGCAGTTTCCTGTGCGACGTCACATGGGGTACGGTGGCGTTTACACGGTGATATTCTGTTATAAATATCATATTAGGATGTACAAACCGAATCGTGGGTTGACCGATTGACGAGGTAAGTCAGAAATCAGTCTACCAATGATGAATCTGTATGTACTAACTTCAACAAGCCCAGTCGCCTACGATTGCCTAGTTGAATGCTCTACAATGATAGCTGTGGCTCAGGATGCTGCTATGACTCAGGACGAGCTACAACTGTCCAAGTTTCTTCTTGGTCCATGGGTACGTGATATTCCAATTAAAAATGCCATTACCGACCAGGTTCTTCTCATTACAGCTAATTGGTTCGTTAATTGACATCTTTGTACAAGGAATTCTGCTCAGTCAGGCAGGGCGAACACTTCATCAGTCCACCAACAACTAACTCATCCGTGATATCGCATAGTTCAACCGGTACTTCCACTGGTATACGGACGACAGAATTGGAACTCGAATAGCTGTCGCTTGTCTAGCGATCCTAACTACGCTGAAATCAGCGCAGTCTATGTGAGATAAATATACCAGGGCCGTTCCCCTACCTGTGCCATGTCCCTTACGGATTACCCTTGCAGCGCACTCGTTTGGATCATGTTCATCCTTCATTTTAAAGACCTCAATGGAGCCATTCTTCTCAACTATATAGCTTGGTGGCAAACAGGGAACAGTCAAATGGTACTTGTAATGAACACATCGTAGCTTCAAGTTGTCGCTCACATGAAGATGTCATAGGTTGCAAGCATTGGTCTCTACGTGCAAATCTTTTTCTGCCATCGCCTCTGGGTTGTGTCGCAAAAATCGAGAGCAAGATACGGCTTGCTGACGTTCATCAGTGTTATCCTTTTGTTTGCATACGTCTCCATATGCCTTGCGGTGCGTCGAATAGCTGTCTCGCGTTTACTACCACTGATTACCTCATTACCTTTGGTAGACATATTACATATCGCGAGGTGCTGCTGCCGGACCCCAGATTGCTCTATGGTGTACATGAGATCTACTTTCTTTACCTTCCTGTCCTTACCACAATTCATTGCAGTTGCTGCGCATTTGAGCGCCGTCTTTGGTTCGTGATTTCATCTGCTGCTAGGTTCACGATGACCTCAAGGTCGCATGTTTTATCTTAGCTGGGGATTCGTTGATTACGTTGTCAACGGCCTACTTTCTCCTGAAGACAAAAAAGGAGGTCCTCCCACAGTGCGTTTTATCTTCAACTCTGCATTGCTTCGTTTGATCACTGGACACCTCTCGAACACAGAACGGTCGGCCTCATCAGTGCTCTTGTGCGCCTTACATTCCAAACAGCCGCACCAGCTGCAGTTTGGTATGTCACAATTAATAGCTCATGCTCTCTAACTTACGTTCTTATCATAAGCGCGTTGTTCAACCTTGTGTTCTCCCAATTATACTCAGGTAACAACAACCTGGTATCAACTGGGTTCAACCAAGTTTTGCCAAAATTATATGCGTTCTCAATGATGTGGACTTTGAATGCTCGCCTCAATATCCGCCAGGGAGCAAGAGCTGACCTTAAACTAACCCAATCATCATCTGGCAACAGACTGACAAATCGCCGAGTATGTCGTCAGGATTCACGCGTCTTTCTTTGAGGTTGATCATCTATTTAGCCAGAAGCTAGTATCGGTATCGGTATGGAGCTTTCAGGTTACGGTCGTGGGGCAGTCCAAGTACACACTCAGACGGAAGTTACACAGCATGTCGACGTGAGTTGGTATATTCCGTCGGAAAGTAAATTGTAGTGACTTTGTGCTTCCTCAGTTCAAACCCCGGACAGATGATACGAGAGCTACTTTGGACGATTTCAAAACGGAAGTGTAGTAGTACTTTGTGTTGTACTAACTTGTAAGACATGTCGTATTCCATGTACAGCCTATAGCAACGTGTAAATGTTTTTTCCATAAACAACGCGCGCGAACGTCACATGTTTGTCATTTTCGGCTGATGTCCTCACCAACCACTAGCACTCCTTTGTCGCTCTACGTTACGACTGAGCTTCTTATGACCCCAGGCTTTCACTGGGCGATCCATATAACCGATTCCTCAGGATATACCATCACTCGCCACGAATGGGCCGAAGATCTTTCTCGTCAAGTTGCTGAGCGCTACTTCAGTAGCACGACGACGAGTCCCTCGCTTACAACGAACACATATACTCCAGAAGGACGACTTATCTTTGCATGGTTCAAGGTCACCGGCTTTTCTCACCCAGCTGCCAACTCCACATGGGACTGGGAAAGTGAGCTTGCTCAGATCTTCCCAAGCGGCAGCTACCCTACATGGTATGAGAATCGGAAGCATGGGATGTCGTGTAGGACTTGGGTTACCAAAGTCCTTCGGGTCTTGTCCGACAGGGGGATGCTTTCTCGGCATGATACGCCAGTGGAAGTCGAGAAGAAAATCTCACGCATTAGTAGCGAGTTGGAGGTGCGGCTAGGAGAGATGACGGACACAGACAACGAGTACGTGGCAGAAGTTGTGGAGATATAACTTTATATTCTATCTATGTTTCCCACCAAAGATGCCTCACTAGCCCTCACCATGAAAAATATACAAGGATTAGAAGCTGCTCAGAACAGGGGATGTGATTACTGCCCAAACGGGGAGACGGCTGTTCCTGCACCTATAGAGTGCGGCCCTGCACGTACGGGCCGACGTCGTGTCGTATGCCACCGTTTGCAATTGTCGCTGTCGCTATCTCTTCCTCGGTCGGGACTCCCTGGGGATACGGTGCTTTTATGCTTGCAACAAACTCTGATGAAAGTGAAACGACAGAGCTCGTTCTTCTCATCCACGTTGATGTTCCTGAATTGAAGCACTAAACTCATGTCCGCCTCATGGACCATTATATTATCAACGTCATATCGTTTCTCGCCACCCTACGTACTTAAGCCCGCTTCCCTCCATTCATCTCCCACTCAGGCTCATCCATCTTTCCTTATCGAAGATCCGTACAAGTTACCGGCCCCCCCGGTCATGGCATCACCTCCTTGGCGTCAGGATCTTCGCATGTGATGGTTCTACATACTCACCACAAATTGAAATTTTTATCATGGGTATTTGATGATCATTACGATTACTGGCTTGCTTTAATACAATGGATTCCTAGACAGTTCCTTGAGGAATGATAGCTTTTCAGCCAATATGCATTCAGTCAAGATTCGTTCCAACATTGGCAAGGCCACGTACCACTCGTGACTCCGCAAAAAACTGCTCCAACACATAATGATGGAGTACGCGTTTAAGGATCCAGCTCACCCACCAAGCAGGTTTATTTCCAAAAGCAATTTAACATAATTTTGAGTGATTTTTTGAGAATGCATAGACAAGCGGAATTCCCTGCAGGGTCCGAAAGAGAAACGATATTTTATGCATGCGTATCTCTTACGCGGAAATAACAGCCAGATGGCTACGAGCTGACCGGGACCACCGAGATGGTAGCTAGCTGACTCGAGAAGCTGATGGTTATCTACCTTCAAGAGCCTTCAGGATCAAATGTCAAATGTCAAACTCTACCAATCCTGAATGTGAACAAGTGTTTTGTTTCGGATCGATATCCTGGTTGTTCGAAGGACGCTGATTAGATTATTACATGCTGGCCGAGTGGATCTACTCACTGCCCCTTCGGGAAAACACGGTTGAGGGGCTGAAGCGAATCTGCACCTTTGCGTTGGCCGGAAAATACCTTATTAGGAAGACACTGTGATGTTTGTGCGGTAAACTTGTGGTCCATGAAGGATCAATGAAGATACCATTCTCCGGAAGGAGTCGGAGGTATATTAAGAGAAGGCCTGTTCGTTTAGGGTGTAGATGAATGTGTGACCATGAAATGGATTTGGATTATGTATATGGTGATCATGTAGTCTGGGTGATGAAAGGACTCACCACCGTACTCTGGCGACCCACTCCGTACACTTCAAATGCTTAGGTTCGGAAACGGTGCCTGCCAGGTGGCATGTAACCTCGCAAAGGCGAGTCGTGCAACACCGATGGGTGCTCATGGAGCACAAATACCTACTGATAACCTCTTGGGTGCTTTCCCAGTAGCTCGGAGAAAAGGTGACATGCATATCTAAAGGAAATCACACAACACGGGGTACGTGCGATTGATGAATCCTCGAACGGTTACGTACGTAAGATAACGAGTTTCAGGATCCCTCTGCCTAGCCACATTACTGGATCTTCGTTGTCTTCCCATTCGTAATAAACGAAGAGATGTCCTTCCCCAATCTCCGTATGATCAAAGAACACAAGGTTATCCACACTCTACAGCCGATCATGACGAACATTAAACCACGCGAGAAAAGGAGTCAAGAAGAACGAACTCACATATTGGGCATGATCCAAAATAGGAACGTGACCAGCAAATCATTGTGACCGACTGAGCAGCCACTGCAGAAGTACTCTTGGCTAGTGTAGAGGATAGTTTTTGCAAGGGTCATGACTGCGCCTGTGTACCCAAACAGGGGTGCTAAGTCACATTGTGATATGTTGGCCTTGTATAGATAAACGAGCTACATGTCAATGTGGGGTGGTTAGCATGCAAGGGTAATTAATATTGAGAAGAAATTTTACATTTGTAAAAATTTCAATAATATTAAGAATGGCTATATGGTGGACGTGAGAAAAATTTCCATGCTTGTTAATAGAAACTACTTGCCTGCAGCTCCGGCGAACCCTTCTCCGTTTTCGAAGGCTTTGACGCCATACACCTAACACACGGCGTCAATCCCTAGACGTAGCAAGAAAGCTGATCCTCTTACATAGTCTACTTTCTCGTACAACGCGTACGGCTTCCAGAACCAGTGAAGGTCTCCGCCGACCATTGAGCGCGGTCTACAACATTGAAACAGAATGACATGCCTTACGAAGATTGAGACAGAAGTAACACGAAGCACGAACCGCATCAAACAGTAACCAGCATCCCAGAGCATAAGAGGAGCAGTTATGAGAAACCAAACATTAATCCAGGTATAAGTCTTTGGCGCCATCAACGAAAGACAGCAGGACGAACAAGGGCGAACAAGAGGCGAGGAGGGGAGTTTTATTCTGCAACTGCGGCACTGCCAAGATCCTTTAAAGTTTTTCTGTGGTGAACCAGAAGATCATTCCCAGAATCTGCGTCGTGCGAAAAGAATATGCATCAGGTGAAGAAATTATTAAACTTTGCTGATAGTGATAGCCGCATCTGTGCCATGCAGTGGGGGGGTGGGCAGGTGATGACTTGCGATCTCGTAAGTACAAATGCGGTGTAGGCGTTGAGGCGAGTAAGAGGCGAGCAGCATGCACACGTGTGATACTCCCAAGCTGTAGACTTTAAAGCTTCCAGCTTCAGATCCCGAGGGCGCCGAGAGTGAACTTGACTAGCTTGACTAGCTAGTAAGTAGTGGCTACTAAACTTTGGCAACTTGAGTGAACTGCTTGGTTGAAATTCTCACGGCCAGTCTTTCTCTTCCTGCCTTGAAACATGGCCATTTTTTATGACCTTCTTGCTCGACTTTGTCAACTATTTTTCTTTATCACGTCTTGGCTGGTTCAAGGTCTAACTTTCACTGCTGGCTCGCTGGAGCCTATTTTACATTCCCCCGACCTCCCTGTTACTTCACGGCTCACTGATCCTTTATCTGTTGATTGCCTCTCGCCAACCATATTTGATTCTCAAGGTGGGCGGGTTCTGCCTTCGGTCTTCTTAGCAGGTTTCTTAGGAGGGCGATCCTCTAGTTACTACGCATGAACGAGACTCCCATGGCCCTCCGAAGCTGTTAAGTCTTCCCCAGAGCACCTTAGAACGAATCAAAATAAAGGAACAGAAGACTACACATGCGATGAAGAGCAAACCCCATGATATCCATGGCTCTCCTCTCTTTGATATCCAAGTTAACATTGGCAAGGTCGAACGTCCATTGTCGGTTAATGGTGCTTCAGCGGAAGTCTCGGACGGGTCGGCGTCTTGCCCCTTCTCGCCTACCTCATCTATATGTCTCACGCCTTCTCCTTTGGACTCTGGGGCCACATCCTTGATGACATTATCAAGCCCGTCTCCAAAGATCGTCGAACACAATCAGTATGAACGTTGTGAGCTAGCTCACGCGATAGACATCGCTGGCGTAGAAATTGGCAACCTTGGAAAACGACGAGGGTTCAAAGGCGCGCCTCTCTTCACACAAGACACAAAAAAAGGTTCTCTCCTCTCGCTTCCTACCTCCAGCCCCCGAAACGGGAGCCCGAACCATGCTCAGCGTTCAAGTCCTAGGTCTCTTCTCTCAGGCCCCCGCACCCCGTTCGCAACTGTCAGCAATATAATGCGAAGTGTCTCTGCCAAATCGCCCAGCCCCATCAAAGAGGTTTCACAGGACCTTCAAGACTTCTATGACGAAGGAGACCCGTTTGCCACTCATGGTGAAACGTTCTTCACGCCAAGCTTCTCGTTCGGCATCGTGCTCACCGCCAATCTTGATAACTTCGCGTCTTACTACCGACACAAACGAACTCATCGGCGAATGCTACCCCTGAAACGAAAGTCAAGCTACGACAACCTTCGATCGGCCGCTTTTCCTATCAGTACAGTTCTGATGCAAACGACTATCTATGATCTGGCAGTATCTGTTAACCTTCCTAGTGCTCTCGTCTCAGCGAAAAATAAAAATCGCAAACCCAATGGATATGCGCATCCTTCCTCCTCGATGGGATGTCTCTCTCCCAAAATTATGCTTACTTCGCCAAGCATCCCATCCAGCCCCACTAGAACTATTTCAGTGGCTAATACTTTTCCGGCGGATCTGCCCGTGGTTCTGAACTCTCCTCATAGGCTTCAAGTACCTGTTAAGCATATCAGGCCATCGAAAGTCAAGACGGAACTCAAGGGCCAGATTTCCTTCATTTCTGACCCTTTTCCCTTGACATCTGGAGCTGTTGTAAACTTGCGCGATTTCGGCGCCTATGAAGCTTCTCTGGAGGAGTTACCTTCTAATTCCAAGCTATCGTCGGACCCCAGAAGCAAGGCAAACATTTACGATCCATTTATTCTAGATCCCACTCCGATGGATATGACCGATAAGCTTGCTGCCACCCATATTTTTCAGGACTCCTCCAAGGACATTCTGACAGGCGAATCGTTCTCCGACATTACCCACAAACTAGGTGAAGTGGACATACCTTCTGGCCCCAGCTTCTCGTCCCCTGTCTTTGTTCCGAGTGAAAATCTCTACGAGTTTAGTGCACACATAAACCCCGCGAGGGACGCATCACCGCCTCTGCGACGGAAAGTTGCACACGCCGATCTTCGCGACACAACACCGAATAAGCTTAGGAATCCGCCAATTGCGAAGCTGGACACAAATTTCTATAACTCAACTCTCTATGGCGTAGATGTAGATCTACCTCGGCCCAAGAAACTCACGCCCAAGTTGTCGTGCCTAGCAAAGCCTCATTTGGAAGAGTCTGATTTGATAGCGCCTCCCGCCCTGGTCAAACGGGCTTCTGCACAGCTCCGTCCTTTTGTCTTTCCTATGTGTGCTGCCAGTCGTACAGAGTCAGCTGCAAGCTCCAGCACTGTCCCCGCCCACGATGATGATAGGACTTCTTCACTCACTCATTATCCTAGTGATGTTGGCCGCGCAGTTCAGGATCTCCGTTCTGGGGGTCTAAACGAGATCATTGCTCAGCTGGATGGAGGCATACTTGATTTTTTTCAGCCACGAGGACGCGATGGTTCAGTCTTTATAGAAGATGATATATCCAAAATAATTTATGTGGGAGCTATACGTCGTATGCAGTCTAGAGACCGCCTTCGACAAAATACTTGATAGAGCTAAATGTAGTTATCTGTTTACAGTGTAGGATTGATGCCATGATAATGTCAAGCTTCGTACGATACCTTATCTTGTGATATGCCGCACTCCGTCCTGGTGACTCAACGACCAGTTTAGTAACTTGTAGGTCCAGAGCTTGTTCAACATTCCTGGCCTCTACATCTTGTCAATAACGCTAGCTTCCTTCCGACTCCGTAATCCACTGGCATGTCAGTACAAGTCGATGAAGAAACTCCTTTGCTATCCTCTGATTCCTCTCCGAAAAAGTCACGCACTCTTCTCCCCTGGTCTCAATTCTCTCTTGTGTTACTCATCAAACTTGCCGAACCCTTAGCGTTGGAAGTTTTCTACCCTTTCGCACCCCAAGTATGCTTCCATATGACGATCTCATGCACGATGACGCACCGGATGGTAGCTCATTCGCGATATTGGAATCACACATGGAGATGAAAGTAAAATTGGATACTATGTTGGTCTCATGGTCAGCAATCATCAGCACTGTTCTTGACAGAGCTGTCTTCGCTCAATTCGAATTCTACGGGGTAGCAATCCCTTTCCTTCGCTACCCAAGCCATTACGGTGTTATACTGGAGCAGCATCTCCGATCGTGTGGGCAGGAAGCCAGTCATTCTCATTGGAATGTTCGGAGTATCCCTCTCAATGTATTGGTTTGGACTCTCCAAAACGTTATGGAATCTGATAGCGAGGTAAGCTCTTGGGGTTGTGACGATAGCTGCTCGTCAACTCAACGGAAGTCCCAGTCGGTGTCTTGAGTTGCTTGGCCCTTCCTTATCTGGTTTCTCTACTAACACTAGACTCCAGATGGCAACACTAGCGTATTGAACAGGTCAGTTATCCTTTACCATGTAGCACTGTTGCTTATTAGCATCCATCACTACAGCGTGGTGGCGGATATAACTGACGAAACAAACATTGCACAGTTAAGCATCATGCTAGTAACTTATCTTCTACTAGCTGACCCTTCTTTCCCACAGGCGTTTGCGTATACACCCATTGCGTGGGCTACTGGGGGAACGGTCAGCTCAGACCATATATTCTACGAAGGCAACTAACTCATCAGCTGAACAGCTTGGCCCGCTCATAGGAGGATCTCTATCACGACCAGCCGAACAGTTCCCTGGCCTTTTCGGAAATAACGATTTTCTCAAAGAATATCCTTATTTTCTGCCGTGCGCGGTTCCCGCGACGTTTTCTTTTCTTGCATGGCTTGTGACCCTTCTGTTTTTCAAAGAAACAGTTCGATCCCCTGCTCCTGTGTCCCGCCTATTCATATCCGGGACTGGTAAAACCACCTTGGCCCTACAGAACGTCGTGGGGTCGCGGGAGCCGTTGGCAGTAGCAGTCATAGAGTCTGCTGATAATCCAAAACCGCCACCTTTGCGTTCTCTTCTGACTCGCCCTGTTATTATTGCGGTTGGAAACTATGCCTCCCTTTCACTTGTCAGCGTTGCTTTCAGTGCCATTCAGCCCCTTTTCTTGTCCACTCAAATTGAATTTGGTGGTTTGGGCTTACCTCCATCAACTATCGGCAAAATATTGTCCATCCACGGAATTCTGCATGGAGTATTCCAAGTTTTCTTTTTCGCTCGAATTCACGATTATTGGGGATCCAAAAAAGTTTTCCAGGCTGGAATTGCATCGGCGTTACTCGTGTTTGGTGCATTCCCATTGATGAATCATATGGCGAAGACAGGGGGACTCAGTCTTGCTGTATATATCATTGTCGTATTCTAGACAGTGATTTCTATTGGGCTGAGCGTGTCGTTCGGTAAGAAAACTTGAACCCATTCGTATCTACTTCACGCTATCGTCTACTAGGTGCGATATTTATAATTATTGCCGCAGCCTCCCCCAATCGAGCATCCGTAGGAGCTACAAACGGGCTCAGCCATGTAAGTCGTCTGTGGAATCGAAGAGGTTCGAGCATTCAGATTGAGAATGATAGGTGACGGTAGCCATCATAAGAGCCATCGGCCCAGCAGCAGCAGCCTCACTCTTCTCATTATCCCTAGGTAAAAATTACCTTGGCGGATATCTGGTATATTACGTTCTGGTGGCTCTAACGTGCGTTGCCATCACCCTTGCATCCCTGCTGCCTCGGAAATTTTAATGTATATCTTTTGGCAAAAGAAGATCCTACATGGCTATTCCTGATCATGGCTTCATGTCTCGCTGCAGTAGTAAAATTTAACACATGATCGCTTTTCGTAAGCACGTGATGAGACGCGTGCGGCGTTTCCTCGACAAGCCCTAGCGTCCAAGCTTATTAACTTCTCACCCTGTCTCACAAGGAAAGAAGCTGGCCTTAGGCTACGAAAAGACGATGAGAAGAATGCACCAAGGACGGGACTAAGCTGTGCGACGGATGACATACACATTCGGCTCAGGCTGGCTCAGTAGTCCACACCAGCTACAGACGACGTCATGAGATGAGTAAAATGTGCGCAGCTCTCTGTCGCAGGATTGAGTCACGGAGAGCCATTTGTGTACATCTGATGCAACTCATACCAGGAGATCCCACATTAGTAGTAATTGCGCACAAGGTTATCTCCCTGCTAATACTATCCGCTACTATCCCTGGAAGTATCCTCCGCAGCGCCTCCACACCTTTGCTCCAAGCTCATTGATGCAGTCATGTTCGTCAAACGACTCTTTTAATTGGCCAGAATAAGTATGCTCCACCTGCTCGGACACGGGAGTTGAATTCAGGAAAGTAATCTGACTCTGTCCGCGTTGGTATAGGACATAGTACTTACCTGCTTCCGTCCTAGCAACATTATGATACGGATTGGTCGATAAGTATGCGGTCCTTAGGACGGCAATCACCGTCGCAGTCGCGATTCATTCCGGCTTCAGAGAACCTGATATTTCCTTAGGATACACTCGCGGGACTAACAAACCGTAATGTCTGAATCGAGCATACAGGCAGAAGGAGATCTTGATAAAGACCCACAGGGTGATGGAGGGCACGTTGAAGTGGAGAACGAAAACGTCATCGACATCGGGACCTCATTTAGATCTCCAACAGAACACGGCAAGAATGGCAACGACGAGCTCACGGTTGCCCCGAATCTCTACCCACTCTCATCTAAGGCTGATAGAACGTCCATCATGACATTGCCAATTCCTAATGTCCCCCTCCATTCTCCTTCAAATACTATCATCGGCACTCCCTTCGCCACAGATTCGACTCCTTATGAATACCCGTTCCCGGATCATTCTACCACCACAGATCGCCCATTCTCCTCGTCGTTGACCAGTCTATCACCTTCCTCCTCCTTCCCATCTCTTTCGTCTGGCTCGTCATTTGCAATGGCTTCATCCTCCTCACCTCAATTGCCGTCCCTCGCAACAACCCCACCAACTATCTCGCCTCTGGCACATTTTCTACCAGATCTGTCCCAGAAGTACTCACCTACACATCCGAAGCTGCGCCAAGGCAACCCTCCAGTGCCCCCAGCCCTCATAAAGAAACGTCAGCGATGGAGTCTTGGTTTACTACGGAAAAGAAGTAGCAGTGGGAGTTCCAGCAGTGTTGGACCTTTATCCTCATCCGAAGCATTGTCGAATACTGCGAGCGAACGAGTTTTTAAACCTGGTGTCACCCAGGAGGTGCCAGTTACGAACAACTCCCGGCGACAACAGAAAATTGTACAGGATGAGGAAAATACTAAAGTCCAACGGCCGGACTAAGAAGAGACTATTTTCCGTGGCCTGTTGGAAACTTGGATATGGGTAGGATTAGAACAAAGGGATACATACACGCAACCATCTCTCCGGGTAATGGCTTTTTTCTCACCTTTTTGGGTTTTACTGAACTGATATATCATGTTGCGCTGTTCATATTGGGATACAATTATTACCTTTCATCAGTGCTTATCATCACGGGTCTTTCTTTTTCTTCGGGTTGTACATTGGTTGTACAGGATCATCGTATCGATATAATGTATGTGTCATTGTACATTATATGCATCGTAGGTCCTTGTCTTGTCAGGGAATAGAACTACGTAGTCGGGACGCTGCAACATCGCGTCTGCATCACGTGATACCGTCACGTCATGAGCAATAACTCATCCGAGTCTTATTCAAGTTAACAGTATAGGGCGCCGAATGCGTACGACTATGACCCACCAGCAAGCTCATCACATCCCTGGCAAGGCTCAAATTTCATTCTGTTTATATGCTAGTCAATGTTTAGAGGCCCCTTGTGTTCAATGGGGAAGCTGGAAGTTGATTATTCCTTTCACCGCATCAGCCATATTCCACATAGTCCATGGTTTCAGGTAGCATCGAGTTACTCATGCACAAACATCCTTACAGTTTCTCGAGGTGCTGGCTATTGTAGTCTATATCATGGTTCAAATTTATAAAGAAAACAAGAGATGAGTAGTCTGTCCAGTCATGAATCTGTTCATTGATAGTCGTTACTGAATACCTCCTGTGGAGTATCCTTGTCATGCTCTTTCCACATCTCATAGGGTAACTGTGCTGCCAATATCATTCCCAGAATAGAAAGCATGAAGAGAATAGCATAGACAGCATATCCGCCGAGGATCTTGTGTTCCATGGAAAGCGAATACAAAGACGTCGCCAATGCCGGTCCTATTGCCCTCGCAATAGACACGGTCGTTTGAGAGAGGCCATTAACAGCTCCTAGTGAACGTTTACTGGGGACTGATGCCGTGATATATATGAAAATACACGCTAACAAAAGGTCAATCAGAGCTTTAGGCACCTCAGGAGAGCCACAAACCGTAGGCCATATCCATAAATGCCATCATAACGAGTACCAGGCCGATAAGGATCCATACCACGAATGTCACTCCAAATCGCTGAGCATACGCGCTCATGATAGGGAGGGCGGTAAACACGGCAAGGTATGACCTGATTCCGATATTGAACACAGACCGTTCACCCAGACATCGAACGATTCTACTGAAACAAAATACTTGAAAGAGGCCCATAAGCACACCGCCAAGGCCGAAAATATAACCGATAAGCGATGGGGTGAAACCTAACCCGCCTAATTCGATAGGCATCGTAAAGAAAAGCGGCATTATGGCAAGAAGTGTTATGTTTAGGAATGCATGAGTGGTGTAATTTGAGACAGAAATGACAACGGGAAAGGTTAAAAGCTTGCGCAACGGAACAAGTTTATCATCTAGACGTCGAGGAACTTGGTCTCTTGTGTGATCCGCGACTTTTGGCACCGTCTTCAGGGAATGAGCACTTCGTTAACAATCGGGATACTTGATGAGCAACTGTCATTACACACCTCCTTAAAGAACACCAGTGTAATGACGAATGCAACGAAGGAAAAGCCTGAGGAAACGAGGCAGGGGAGGAAGTACGGATACTGTTTCCAAAAAGGCCCTCCAAAAATGCTAGGGAAATGTTCATGAGGTCTTGACAATGATCCACCCACTAATGGTCTGTGTCTATAGCTTCAGCACCGGAGTTAACTTGGAATAAATGGACGTACGCTATAGTAACACCAATTGCCCATACGATGGACATAAAAGGAAAGGCCTGCGCTCGATTTGTGGAATCCGTGAGCTCACCCATAACAGTTTTCATGACACCTTTGTGTAAGTCGTAATTGAGGAACAGAACTTAGAGACGCTAAGAACATTTAATTACCAATGTTCCCATTCAGAAGCCCACTGAGACACCGGCTGGGAAGTAAAGGCATTAAACCACGAGAATGTAACATGTACGGAGGATACTTACCTGGCAACTAAACCCCAAAAAGTGTGAGATAGCCCAAAACAAATTATTGAAACAGAAGTTCCAAATAAACCTATCAATAGAACTGGTTTTCGACCAACACGATCCGACTTTCGCCCCCACTGGAGGATGGTGATAGCTTCCGTCGCAAAGAAAAGTGATTCCTTGAGGTCTAATCATCGGTAGACAGATCATGAGACTAAATCAAGTATTACGCACTATCAATCCAGCATAGTAGCCAACCTTCCGCTTATCTCCTCCTGTAATATCTAATTCGCTGACAAGCTGCGCCATACGAGAGTTACTACGACAGGATAACTTGAGTTGCATCGTCCTACCTGGTTGATAAAGGGATATATTGATAAGCTTGATATTGGTTCGCAGGTCTGGAGGAACAAGACAATTGATATTTGCGACCATGGCAGAGGAGTAGGTTTTTGCTTTCTATTCTCGCTCTGCAAGAGAATAGTAGTCTCGTTGACGACATGAGTATCGTCCATGTTGAAGGGTTAGAAATGAATATGTGGACGTAACTCAGCCCTGAAGTACTGGCGGATGTTCAAGTTTGTCGGCGCTGAGATAAAGTTGCTAATTTGCAATTAGTGTCATCAATGTTAATTTACTACTACAGCACCGAGTACATGCTCATGATCATAACGTGAAAGGCATAGGAAGTGAAGATAGCGACTCCGTCCTCGTATGTATTCAACGTTTGGTCGAAAATCATTTTCGGTTGTAATCGGCTCGTTCCAAATATAGGTCGTCGTGATGCAATTTCAAGTTGTTCCTGAATCAAGGCCTCTAGCCTCAGGCTACCCAAGGGGGAGATAGGTTGAAATGGACTCTCCTTCAGTGTTGTACACTATCATCCTCATGCTCTCCCCACATTTGGTGCGGTAATTGTGCCGCTAAAAATAGTGCCAAGCCCGAAAAAAAGAAGAGAGTGAAGTAGACGGCGTGTCCGCCAAGAAGGTTTTGCTCCACCGACAGCGAAAATAAGGATGTCGACAATGCGGGACCTATTGCTCGTGCAATAGATACAGTCGTTTGAGAGAGGCCATTGACAGCCCCTAATGAACGTTTGGTAGGTGCTGACGCGGTTATAAACATAAAAATACATCCTAACGCCGCCCGACAGCCTTTTCAACCATGCTGGATTCAGGTAAAGTGCAATCACGTACCAAACGCCATGTCCATGACGGCCATTAGTACAATCACCACAGCAACGATAATCCAGATCACGAATGTTACCCCAAATCGCTGAGCATAGACACTCATGATAGGGAAGGACATGAATACCGGAAGGTATGCCCATGTTCCAATAATGACGACGAACCGTTCACCTAGAAAACCAGTGATTTTGCCGAAACACAATCCCTGAAACAGCCCTGTAAATATGCCATAAGAACCGAAGATGTAACCTATTAGCGGTGGGTGAAATCCTAGACCGCCTAATTCCACTGGCATCGCGAAGAACAATGGCATGAGGGCGACTAGAGCTATGTTTAGAAAGGCCATGACCATATAATTTGAGACGGATATAACGACGGGAAACGTTAAAAGTTTACGCAGCGGGACTGGCTGTTCTTCGACACCGAATGTGCCCGAGGGCTTAAGTTTCGGAACAGTCTACATGTGCGTGAGTGATTGAGGCAATTTCTTGATTAACATTGACGGCATACCTCTTTGAAGAATACAAGAGTAATGATAAATGCAACGAAGACGAAGCACGAGGTAACCATGCAAGGGAGGAAGTAAGGATATTCCTTCCAGAAAGTTCCTCTAAAGAAATCCGAGAAGCGTTCATGGGGCCTTGATAATGTACCGCCTAACACAGGACTAGGTCTGTTGCATCAACGCAAGAGCTAACTTTGTAGGTTACGTGTCATACCCTATAGTTGTCCCACTAGCCCAGACCATGGGCATCAGAGCAAAAGCCTGTGCTCGGTTGGTCGAATCCGTGAGTTCACCTATAACACTTTTCGTGACGCCTATCTTATCGTGAGGGACGGGAATTACGCTTAGAGGGATATATTTACCAATGTTCCCGTTCAAGAGACCACAAAGAGAGCGGCTGGATACAACGCACAAGGCCATTAATGAGGGGATGAACGCCCAGCACACGCAAACGGGCCTACCTCAGGATCAAGCCCAAAAAGGTACGAGAGAGCCCAAAACAAAGCATCGAGACGGACGATCCAAACAGACCGATCAATAAGATTGGCTTTCGGCCTGCAAAATCAGACATTCGACTCCAATGAAGGACCGTGATTGCTTCCGTTGCAAAGAAAAGTGACTCCTGAGGATCGAGGGATCGATAGGTAATAATCCAAAATAAACAGATCGATACCTACAACAAGTCCAGCATAGTACCCCACCTTTCGCTCATCCCCTCCTGTGATATCCAATTCGCTGATGAGCTGGACAGGTGAGATTGCGACCACGAATGGGGTGTTCACATCGTCCTACCTGGTTGATGTACGGATATATCGATTGGCCTGTTATCGGTTCACAGATCTGAAGGAACAGGACGATCGATATTTGATGCCAAGGGAGCGGATGTGGCTTTCGATTCCTATGTTTACCGGGTAACAGAGCAGCTGTCTCGTTGACAATATGACCATCGTCCATCGATGATACAGAATAATCAGGGGAACTAAAGTATCTACAGATAGAGGGAATGGGCCTTTAGAGGCCATGGCGAAATGAATCTATCTTCGAATAGTGTTATCTGTCTCTCGATCAACACTAAACCGAAAAAGTCTTTAATTTACATACTTGATGTCTGCCTGACACTGGGAATGGTATATATATATATAAGCCTGACAGCTCTGAGGACAAACTTACTTTTCAACCCAAAGCGTACAAATGGCACGGCATGGAGAGAGGAAGTTTGATAAGCGTATTAACGCTTGCCATAAACATGTCTTTGTCTTTACTAGCATGATTAGCCTTGCCTGAAGGGATAGAACGGCCGAAAAAGCTGAATCATGATGATACCACAAACACCCGCGCCATGGTTTTGGTCTGCCTACGGGAGACTAGATCCCAACAATCCCGACTGTCTCTCGTATAAATCTGCTAGGAGCTGAATATACTGTATTGAGTGGATCAGTGATTTTTATATGCAATCGAGAACTGCAGTAATATCAGAACCAAACTTTGACTCGGAAATCTTCTACATGCTCAGTCAATGCTCAGTACCAGCTTATTCGGGCGGCCCTAGTAGTCTTACCTGATTATCAGTTTACGTTCAACTGTGACCGAGTTAGTCATTCAAGTTCTAAAAATAGAATTTGGATTGAATATGTTAGAACACGGCCACGCTCTGCGAATTTAGCAGGGCGGCAGCTCGTAAACTGTTTGTGTTTCTATCCTAGTTCCCCTAAAAAAATTGATGCATATACTCTCCTCAAAGTCGTATAATCTCGTCATCATGTTCTTCCCATATTTCGTGCGGTAATTTAGCTGCTAACAGCAATGCCAAACCGGAAAAAATGAAGAATATAGCATAAACAGCATATCCTTCAAGGATGTCATGTTCCACTGACAGCGAAAACAGAGAAGTCGACAACGCTGGTCCTACTGCTCTTGCAAAGGACACGATCGTCTGAGAAAGGCCATTGATAGCTCCCAGTGAACGCTTACTGGGAGCTGACGCCGTTATGTACATGAAAACGCATGCTGACAAAAGCTTGAGCACTTTGACGTTACTCCGAAGGAAAGCAACGAACCATAGGACATCTCCATGAGGGCCATCAGGACAAGCACCATGGCAATGATAATCCAGACCATGATCGTGACCCCAAATCGCTGAGCGTAGACACTCATGATTGGCAGAGCCATATACGCAGGAAGGAATGAGCACATTCCAATAAGGAAAAGAAAACGTTCACCCAGAAATCGAACAATTTTGGCAAAACAGAGTGCCTGAAAAAGTCCAGTAATTACACCATAAGAGCCTATTATGGAGCCTATGAGTGGCGGGCTGAAGCCTAAACCACCCAATTCGATCGGCATCGTGAAAAACAGCGGAAGCAGTGCATGGAACGAAATGTCTAGAAATGCGAGGACCATGTAGTTTGAGATGGAAAGAATGACAGGATAGGTCAGAAGTTTGCGCAGTGGGATAGGTTTGTCCATCGGAAGGGAATGTTCCTCCTCAGTGTTGTCATGGCGAGGCCTATGGTTTGGAACGGTCTGCAAAATGCGGTTACGATCAGGTCCAGCTGTTTTTTGGGGAGAAAACACACCTCTTTGAAGAATACAAGAGCAACAGTAAAAGCAAACAAGACGAAGCATGACGTGATAAAGGACGGGAGGAAATAAGGATATTTCTTCCAGAAACCTCCTCCAAAATATCTCGGGAAGCGTTCGTGAGGTTTAGACAACGTACCACCGACCAAGGGGCTAACAATCTCGTTTCAGCACCAAAGCTACTTCAAATATTTCCGACCATACCCCACAGTTGCACCAAATGCCCACATCATGGGGAGTAATGCAAAGCCTTCAGCTCGATTGGTCTGGTCAGTGAGGTCACCCATGACACTTTTCATGACGCCTGCACCAGATTTGAGACACCGAAGATAGGGACAGTAGGATGTGATGAAGTTACCAATGTTCCCGTTCAGAATACCACAAAGGCAGCGGCTAAAAGGCGATAAGACTGAACCGTTACGCTGGACTACGCTCAGTTAAGGTTACCTGAGAACTAAACGCCAGAAAGTGCGAGAAAGCCCAAAGCACAGCATTGATGCAGACGTTCCGAGTAGACCAATCAATAAAACTGGTTTTCGACCGACGTGGTCTGACAATCGACTCCATTGAAGGACCGTGAGCGCTTCTGTCGCAAAAAAGAGTGACTCCTAAAGTCTCATAGGCGATGACATTTAAGGGCACAAATAGCAATAGGATGATCCTCACAATTAATCCGGCGTAATATCCCACCTTTCGCTCATCCCCACCTGTCACGTCCAGCTCACTGATAAACTAAACCACGTGAGATTCCAAACAAAAACGCAGAGTCTGTATCGGGTTACCTGGTTGATGTAGGGGTATATGGACTGGCTTGTTATCGGTTCACAGATCTGGAGGAGTAATACTATTGATAATTGAAACCAGGGCAAGGGATTGGGTTTTCGGTGGCGCTTGCTGTCAGATACAGCCGGTGTATTCTTGTTTCGACGTCGAATATGGCGGGGAGAATTTAGATATTGGTGAATGTAAGTACGCGAGACAGGCGGGATAGAAGTACCGAAGCCCAGCTAAAACCCTTCAAACGCATCTAAGTCGAAGTTATATTCTGGGAGTTTACGAACGAAGTCGTTCTTCTGGCGGGACGTCGAGAATGGTGAAGGGAGATAAGCTCACTTGTTGAGCATGGAACGACGGGTGATAGGACACATATGTCATGAAAAAACAAATGTTCCATTGTAATAGGCACTCAGCGAGAACTGTCTGGGGTGCGGCACGAGAAGCCGACGGGCCGACCCCACAAGGGAATGAAGCCGTTCTAAACTACGGTTCTCCTGGAATTTCAATTCTGAAGATTACTTGTGCGATCACTTATTATTAGCATTAGGGTGCGTACCTCAGACTAACACCTCACGCCACCGAAAACTGCAGACCGTACTATTACTCTAGATTAACCTTGACAAGAGTCTGAATGGAACATTTGTGATGGGATGAACATGTGCCTGTGACATGAACTTATCGGTATATCCCTGAGAGAATAACATCTCGGATAAATATCCAAATTTGACGAAACATATTTAGGTGATGTCTCCCACCTCTTTGAGTTCCCAAGTGGTCGACCATGACCAGAAACGATGAAGCAAGGCCAAAACGCTTAGCATCCGCCATGAGCTGACCGGAACCCTCAGCGATGGGAGGCACTGGGTTTGGTCAAGAGGACAGTACCTCCTAGGTAGAAAATAAACCAGCGAAACTCAGCCTTCCCAATCATTCCCTGGATCGTGGTGTTCCCGGGTCAGGGCCAGGATTCAAGTTCAGCAACGCCAGAAATGCTGGTGTTGCTTGGATATTCCTGTGCGTCATATCTGGTTCCTGCCAGTGTTATTCTCAGCTCTACAATGATGAAGACACTAATGTACGATAAACTAAGGAGGCCCATTGGTTACCGCATCAAGGTGAGTAAATGGATGCAGATAAACAGTAACCACGCTCACAATAGTATGGTGGTCGCCCACGTGGTTGCTGATCATTTATTCGTCCCCTGCTCACAAGATCGCCACGTATTGTTCCTCGCGTACCATCCGTTTTCGAGGAAGCGAGTTTAAATGGTCAAAGGCCAGGATGGGCCGGCGGCCGCGGTCAGATATACGAGTGACACGAATAGTGATTGACTCGACAGCGGCGATAGATGCTATTTTGCTAACTGGAACGACGTTGAAAGACAAGAGTGCTATGCAAGGTCTATTCCACGTTGGAACAGAGCCAGTGAATTTACATGTTGAACAAGTATGGAAGCTACATGATGAATTCTGAGAAGTTGAAAATGGAAATTCATCAATCACGTGATGATTAACTTGACAAGCAAGTTGCTTATCCTCAGGCCCGGTTTGCAAATAGCCTCCCGCTGTATCCAAGGGCGCGATTTCTGCTGTACTGGATGACCGGTAAAACATATTGAGTGATTTATATGGCCTTGAATTGTCCGAGGATTCATCTGACCATGGAATTCGTACCCGCAGTTCAAGCTTCAAGTATGGCCGCTACGATGCCCGAAGTTATTGACCTAACCCAACTAACGGAATCATCGGAAGAAGATAACGACGATGACGAGCTTTCTAGCCGATCCTCGGGTTCTCAGACCTCGTATGAGGAAATTCTTCTTGATGAAGTCACTCGTGGTCAATTGCACACTGCAATCAATACTGTCACAGAAAAACGATTGCGTGAGATAATCCGCTTTCTAGCAGATACATTCCCGGCAGTGGAAATGGCCTTGGTAAAAGAGCTTGTCACCGTAGAACGCGAGACTCGCGACGTCGTTCCCCGGTGGGAGACCTGTGTCTGCTGTGACGAAGAATTCGAGGTCAATACGCAGAGGGACGATGGAGAGTGTATATTTCACCCGGGTAGGTTTGTAAGCCAGGACAATGAGATATGACGTTGACGGCGCGTTTAGGAGAATTGGTAGTGCACGAAGCAAGTTTCGTGGATTGGGATGAAGACACCCATGGACCAATGGACTCTCTATCCAACCGCCGAGATTATCCAGAGAATTTTCGATGGACATGCTGTGATAAAAATGGGACAAGGGATGGTTGCGTGCATAGCATACACAGGGTTGCTGGCGCCAGGAAAAGACGGCGTGTATGAGAGTTGTGCCTCTTAGTAAGAAAACTCTATTCTGCCTTTGTCTCTTCCATGTTAACAGCAATATTGGTCGACCTACTAGATCCTATTGCGCTCACTTGCCGTTCTCGTGTATCATGCTTTTATTGTTCCCCGGATTGGTTCATTTCCGGTAAATTTCTTGAAGCCCGCCTTATGCCGAATCCGATTGTTCTTGTCAAAGGAGTTATCAATCTAGTAGTCCCAACGGCTCCTAACGGTTGAGGTCGGCCCGATACGTTACGCTAATCCTACATAGGACGTCATTTGTTTCACCTCTGGATGTTTCTTTGTCTTCACCAAGGATATATAGCCGACTTTGCCTTCAATGTTCGTGCCCTGCAAAACCCCATCATCCTACTCCCGGAGGCTGATCCAGCAAGATGCCAGTTATGGATTCATATGTACCCACCTCAAGAGCACCATTAAAGAGCTCCGATTACTATCTCTCGGAGGAATCCACAACCTACGGGTCCCACTCCCCATATCCTCCGAGTGTCTCCTCCAGCGATTCAGAAACTGATTCAAATATTACCCACACGTTATCAGAGGCTCATCACCTCCACGCATCAATTGCTACAATTTCTGAACATCGTCTCCGAGAGATCATGGTCAGATTAGTTAACAGGAATCCTGGGTTCAGACATGCTGTCGCGAAAGAGCTATCGCCGTACACCCCCTCTGCTTCGCTAATACGGCAAAAGCCCCCCAAATCGGGGCGTCCTGGAAGCTCAGACACAATGATCCCAGAAAGAAAGTGTGCTAAATGTGGGAAATACGTTAGGTACGCCAAGGGTCGCGCCTATCTACCCTATGAAAAGTGTGCATTTCATCCAGGTAAGACTGGTTGGCTAACTCTCGGAGCTGACCCTCGAGTAAATCCCTGCTGTTATAGGTCACCTTGAAGAAGAAGTGTATGAGTTTTTGTCGAGGACACCCGAAGGTCGTAGCCTGAATGTTGTACGCACCATCACGATGTGGAGCTGTTGCAATGAGGATGCATGGACTCTGGGATGCGCGACTGCTCTCGCGCATCAGGTTGAGACATTAAAGCCGGAGATATGACTGCACACCACCGCATCCCCTTCGAGTCTGTAACAATCACATCGATGATCTGCATGATGATCCCGGGTAGTGAAGATCATACCCGGCTGACAGAGCACTGAGGGCGGTGTCAGATATTTCTTGACCCTTTTCAAGTTTGCGTGAGGGGCACGGACGACTTGACAAATGAACTTTCGCTCATCAACCTGAACGTTGGACAATTGTACATTCTTTGCCGCCTCGTATAACTTTAAATCGGTTGCGTTGGTTAGTACCGCCCGCCATCGACAGAAACTCCAGCCAATCGGACCATTTGTTTGAGTCGGCAGGTGTGAGTCACGAGTAAGCCATCGGGATAGATCATGATAGCTCCTCCGTATGTCCATAAGTATTTCTCCAAGCGGAAGGAGCTGCATGGTCGCTCAAGCAGGCCATAAGGGTTGCCATGAATAGGAAACACTGGACAGGCCGTAGCAAATCGAAATACGTGTTCAAGTCACATGTTACTATTCCAATATCTACCTTCGCCACCTAACGATACTAGTAGCTCAGTAGGTATGGAACTGCATTAAATAATTACCCATTTATAATTTGAGTACGCTTGTTTGCCATCAATATGATCGTTCAAGTTCAAGTTGTTCAATAGCCTTCAAGCTTCAAAGCTTCAACGCTTATATATACCGATGTAACCTTCTAGCTTAATGCCAATGTGGGTATTTAAGTTGGTGACTGACGGTCAGTATTTTTGTCCAAAAGTTGACTACGTATGGATCACTGGCCGTTCTCACTTTATCCTTTCAAGGAATGATTGGTGCATTCGAGAGGTGTGTCGACCGTGACATCGTTCTTATGTACTCCCTTGATTTGTGTTCGTATACATAGGTTCGTGGCGGGATCGAAGCGTCGAAAGCCCGAACTTCGACAGCGTCGCTAGGTCAGTGTTATGTATCTTTCAGCCATCTGTACCGTTAACCTAGCACTGGATATACAAATTGCGCAGAGTTTGGCTTCCCAAACATCTCCAAGGCGAACGATCCTTCCGCGCCGATCGTGGCATGCACGCACCTCGATGCAACAATTGATGCGAATGGCAGTCGGTGTTCAACTTTCGAGTCTTCTTTCCGAAAGAGGTAGCCAGGACTCGTCGCCAGAACCTTCTAATCTGCACTTCAGCCCTTGTCACGTCTATTGACATCCAGTCAGGCGATGGCGCTTATTTTGAAACTAAAAATATGGCAGGAAACCATTAAGTGTTGCCGGCTTTGCGTGAGGTCATCATCTGCTGTAGTGCCATCGCAACCCTCAGCTACTTATTCATAGGTTAGCAGCTTCAAACGCCGTTAACAGCATTGATCCATACCCATATCATAGCGGTATCGGCCCAGCAGATCATATCATTTTTTAGGCGCCAATGCTCTAAAGTATCTGCCAGGCGTAGGTGCTCACTTGGTAGGCCACCCGTTATTTTCCAGGGATTCAGAATTCATTCTTCTATAGCAAGACCATATTAGTGTGCCTGTGATGTCAAGGCTACCATATATGACAGTATCGAAGCTCTCTTGGCCAAACCATTAACTGCATTTGTCGAGTTTCTGAAATACACATTCACTGGTAAAGGCCTATTGGGAACACAGGTACAACAAGCCAACCTATTTTTTCACTCCTGTCTTCTCGGCGAGAATTCTTGCATTCCTTCGAACCACTCGCAATCCCCGATGGATGGATGGCCGCAGTTCTACCAAATCAACTAATATCCCGGATACCGAGATCATGTTCCTGCCAGTAAACCCGACTGGTAAGACATTAGATGGTCTCGCCAAATCCTATGGCACCTTCTGCTATATATGTAGTACGGAGCCGTAGGCAGTGTGCATCTGGCATCGTTGAATCCCTGTGATTTCCCAGTATCTGACCTTGAAATCGGATCCCGCTGCGGAAGGCCTTCAAGTTATCCGTTTGAAGACTTGCAAGTTCCTGCAAGTCAATCGGACGAGGACCTGGACACCTTCATACAACAGGGCGTGGCGACCTATCACTGTTCATCTTCGTGTCGAGTAGCCGGTGGGGGTGGTAATGGGGTTGTAGATGATGGTGCATGATGTTGATGGTCTACGCATTACTGATGCCAGCATTTTCCCAACAATTCCGGCTTGTCATTTACAGGCCCCTGTCGTCATTGCGGTTGAAAGATGTGTCCAGTTTCATCATAGTTGAACGACATGCTTCTAATATTATATATTCCTTATGCCATGGCGTTTATCAGCGCTACTCTGGCATCACATTAAGCACTGGCATTCAACGTGTTGCAATCTTCCGTTCGTCACAGTCGAATCTTATCGTGGTGGTATGCTACATATATCATGACCGTGTCATTATCTCAATATTGGTGATCACGCCACCAATAACATGAGGCTCGATCAAGTCATAACTTGTCAAAGTTCAAGCTGTACATGTCAGCCCACAGCCTTAGACGCAGTCGGACTGGAACCTTGGGTCACGTCAAGACCGTCAGTGATGAAACATTGGAGAGCAACAAGTGAGATTGCGAAGTACACTGTACTACATTTATAGCAAGATAGTTGGTACAGTAATATAACAACAACAGGACGTCAATAACGATATATGAAGGTATGCATACGAAGGTCCAACGAATGTCCCAAAGGAAGGACCAGAATTAAGATGGTCGTACAATGGAGGCATGCACAGAGCGAATAAGGCAATAAGCGAGCAATGTGCTTTGTCTGACCGGTATGCGGCCGGTGCGTGCCAGCGGAGTGGCATGAATATAATCCTCCATAAATACGACTCTGGGGACGCTCGATTAGATACAATTCATGGGTTGGCCTGGCCTTACGCGGTGCCATCGACCATCTCCCAATCCTCTCCTGGCACGACGACCCACGACTTGGTCAGACCAGGGGGTACATCCGCCATCACGACATCTTCGGGAACCTCTTTCTCCCTCTGCGTCTGGGCAGCGACAATTCGCTCAAGCTCCATTGTCGCATTCATGACTGATGAAGCAAGCTTCTTAGTCATGCGCAAGAACTGCTGGCCCTCGGGGCTTCTCTTCAAGCACGAAGTCAGTGCTTTACGGTAGAGATCTGGCTCGGGCTTAGAGCGCGGAAATACTGGACGACCAGGGAGCGAAGATCGGCTAGGAGCGAGCGGAGAGGACTGGCGGGGAAATGCGGCAGTTGAGAGGATTGGTGGTTTGATAATAGGTTTGCCGACTGTAGGAAGAGAAGCTGTAGGAGTTGGAGATGGCTTGGATGGCTTGGATGGCTGGGGTGGGGAGTGGCGCACAGTGGGAGGCTGTGGACGTGGTTCGGGTATGATGCGGATAGTGATTGGTTCGACACTGCGGTTCAGCAGAGCCTTCTGTCGTTGTCGCTGGTCCTTATAGTATTGTAATGTGCGGTTGTAAGGTACTCCTTTGGGAGTGGCGGATTTCTTCGGCGTCGTTGTCGTCGTTGAGGCATAAGCGCCGGGGAGACATATGTACGTTTCTGTCCTGCGCAATGAGCCCATTTGTCTTGTGAGGCGGGGTACCTTGGTTGGTCGGGGATTGGGGGAGAAAGGACTGGGTTGATTAGGGTACGAGAACGAAGTGGTCCGTTTTCGTGGGCCTTCACAGTCGAGGGAAAGAGAGGCGTAAGTCCGACAGAGGGTCATATGTAGGATCAAGGAAGGGGGTGGGGCCAAACACCACGCAAGGGGTTGATATGGATGAACAGGACAAAAGCGGCGTCAAACTTGGAACAAGCTCATGCATAGCGCATTGAAATATCACGTGGCGTGACTCACAGTTGGATGACTAAGCCCATGTGAGGCACGGATCATCATGTGGCAGTGCCCAAGTTCCTCCACTGGGATAAAGCTGTCTTGGAATGTTCAGCTGTGGTGGACGACACTGGACGTACAGCTGATGCGCTGTCGGGCTAGACGGCAACATTGGAAACACTCACTGGGACAGGCATTTTGGTAGCTTTGCTACGCGTTTGTCACATGCGACCTCACAGTGGTATACCCTCCACGATGACTCGTCTATAGTCGAGTCAGTTTCGCATCCTGATTCGAATTGAATTGAAAGTTGTGACTGCCTAAATCATTACATCAATCACGATGCTATGGAGAAAACCAACACACCAACACCTTGATGAATGCCATCGACTATTCAGCTATCAATGTCACGCAATGATCATTGATGTTCATGTCTTCCAGCCTCCACTCATCCACCGTGACCAAATCTGACGGGCCCACTATCCAACGTGACGATAGGATGGGAGATCATCATGATGGCTGTGATAGTGGATGGACCCAGAAGCTGATAACATTCGAAAGAAGTCGAGGGAAGCAATGTGGCACAGAGGCGCAGCTGAAGAATGGTGTTGATAATGAAATCTCCTATCAAATAGCGTTCAGACCCCAGAAGAAATTGATGCTGCGCATACATGAATCTGGACAAATGATGAATCAAAGAAAGCAACATCGAACACGTCATGCGAAACAGCGTCGAAGGATCATATATATCACGTGCTTGCAGGTAGGAAGCCACTGTGACGACGCGTTGACGTTGGAGTGGGCTTATTGCGCAGGCCGACGGGGAATCTGTTGTGCCAGAATCAGGAATGGCTCCGTTTTTACACCCCCGAGCCGTTATATCATCATTCAAAGAGAAAATTGATTCTTTAACCGTCCAAGGTCAGTATTGTGACACCGTCTGATTGACGCGATAATACCCACTTACAGCCATACGAGCAGGAGGGAGGCTGTACATTGGCACATCAACAGGAAACTTGCATATATATGGCATCGATGTCACCTCCGGTATATTGCCTACTTTCCTAAAGTAAATGGTGCTCTAAAATGCTTGCTCAGATGAGGACCAAGATGTTGTAACACTGGTAGAGGTGAGGAAGAGCCTGACGAGGAGGTCAATTGAGCAACTAGGATTCATAAAGGATATTAACTCTCTTGTCGTTCTGTCAGGTAGTTCACGGTTCTTATGAGCTTGCCTCACTTAAATAACATGCTACAGAGGACTCTGTCACCTTGTTTCCACTGCCGACACTCTCGCCACCAACCCCGCTCATCAAAACGAAGACTGCATTCTCTTTTGCTGTGCACACCTCGGTGCAACATATACCTGTTGACGACAAGTCTGATTACTCGTCTGGGACTGACTTTGCAAAGCCTAAGCCTATCCCCACACGGGTAACCCAGCTCATAGTAGGATGTAGGAGGAAAGTGGTTTTATACTCGTGGAAGGATGGTGAAGCGCAAGAAGTGAAGGTGAGTGAGCTCCATGACCTCCCATTCAATATTTATGTATTTGTGCTTCAGGAAGCGCCGTTGCCTCACTCCCCGCGTGCAATATCCTTCTTGAACCACGACATAGTATGTTTCGCATATCCATCCCCGGATTACGCCATTTTCTCCATTCCAACGATGTCTGCAACGGACGTCTCGACCCCTCTCCCCGTGACCACCTCCACCACCATGGGCGCCCTAACGGGTCTTACGGGATATATGACGTTGGGCCTGGGTGCGAAAGCATCGAAACCGCCTGTGGTTACCGTCAGCGAATCAGAGACTCTTATTGTCAAAGACAGTGAGAGCTGCATTCCAACCATTAACGTCCTTGACTTATTCTCTTAGACGAGGGACTGTTCATCGGTGCTGACGCGAAGGTATCTCGGACAGCCACTATTGAATGGCCAGCCTCGCCAGAAGAACTGGGTATGAGTAATTATGAATATCCTTTTCGTAACCTCACGATAACCCGCATTAGCATTCCTCAAGCCCTACATATTCTCTGTTCTCCCTGCAGGTACTGTTCCCATTAACCCAGGGGATTCCAGTCCCTCCAGCGCCGCCCAGCAGGTCCAAACTCAGTCACAGTCGCAGTCTCTGCTATCCTTCATTCCCACTACAGTGGTCCAAATTCATTCATCGCTCTCGCTTCTCCCCACTCAAACCATACCATTTCCGTTCAACTCACCCTCCTCTAACTCCAATCTTGTGCTCCCAACTTCAACTAGCAATGCCACTATACGGCTTATGACTTCATCGCTATCTGGGAAGTCATTGTTCCTTGTGACTATGCCGACGGATAAGGCCGTCGCTATGACTGAAGGGAGAACGGTATGGCAGTTTGACATGAAGCCTTGGGCAGATCAGATTGACGAGCTTGTGCAAGCTGGTCAATATGCTGATGCGCTTGCTCTTCTCGACACTCTCGAAGAAGCTGTTCTCCCCGACAAGGTAGAATATACCTTCCCCGCCACATTATCGCTTACTCATGAAATCATCTTTCGAATGGTCTGTGATTTTAGATGACAAGGCGCACTCATATACGTGCACTAAATGCTGTCTCAGAATTTCGTGCCTCAAAATTCGACTCCGCCATAGACACATTCCTCGAACTAGACTTCAACCCCGCCAAGGTTGTCGCATTGTACCCCGAATCCGTCGCCGGCCGTCTATCCGTCACGCCCGATGGGTGGATACCTCTATATGGAGGCCCAACCCCCACCACAGCGGATGACTCGTCGGTATCAAGTGACAAGGGAAGTCGGGAACGGGCGAGTTCGCCTGGGGTTTTGCTTGATGCGTTGACTGCACCTGCAGAATCCATCCGCACGCGATTGGGGAGGACAGGAATCGGCGCATTCTTGCCTTCAGCGTCAACGACGAAGGAACCTGATGCGGCGTCACTTAGTGGGAAACCTCCCCAACGTGGTTTGCACGGTTTGTGATATTTTCTGAATATGACTACTTTTGCGGACATTAAATCTGGATATATAGATGATTTACACCGTTCCGTTGAGACCCTTATCAGATACCTAACTGACCCCCGACCTAAACTGAAAGCTGCTCTGGAAGCCGTACACATCACACCGGATAACCAATCCGATAGGATTGCACCCCTTTCAGAGGTTGCGGTTGAGGAACTTTTTGCGCTGCCAAATTTGCCGCTGTCAGGTCTAACACCTGAGCAACTTCTGCGCTATGCACAGGTCATTGACACTGCTTTGTATAAGTCGTACCTCATCATAAGACCCACGCTTCTGGGCCCGTTGTGTCGGACAGCTAACTGGTGTGAGGTCTCAGAAGTAGAGGAAGACTTGCATGCTCGCCAGGTGACCCCCAATATTTGTTGTTTCAAATGGATGGAATATTCACTGGATTTGTTCTAGAAATTTGCAGAGCTGATTGATCTGTATCACGGCAAGAAAATGCACGCCAAGGCATTGAATTTACTTCGAGAGTGAGGCTTTGAATTAGCTTGAACTGAGGACCTGACCGAAAAAATATTTTTACTAGGCTCAGCGAAAATGAAAGTGATATGGAAGACAAACTCTCGCCTTCAATACATTATCTGCGCAAATTAGGCGTTGATCATCTCCAACAAATTTTTGAGTCGTCGCGGTGGATATTTGAACTAGATTCGGACCGGGCTTTTGAAGTCAGTTCAAATGATGATCTTTCTCTCGCAGCAGCTAATCATATGTCTTTTAAGATCTTTACTTCTGAGGACGTAGATCTACCACGCCGAGAGGTGGCTAACCATTTAGACGGCATTGATCCCAAGATCTGTGCTCGGTATCTGGAATACATCATTGACGAGCGGCACGAAATATCTCCAGAGATCCATGATCGACTTGCAGATCTATACCTCAGCATGACACTATCTGCGAAGAAACGCGGTGATGAAAGTAAGCAGTGCGTTCATCTGAATTACACTGAGGTTGTCTAATTGATATATGATACACGGTAGCCGTACGGCAGGATGTGTACACTAAATTGCTACAATTCATTGACTCAGATCATTATTTCGGATTAGACCGTTTGTATGGCTTTCTATCTTCCACGGGTACATCATGTTGTCCATCATCTGCGATTCTAAACTAACAATTCGCGTAGATCTTTTTGAGGCGCGGGCCATTCTTTTGGGCCGGCTTGGTCGACACGGTCAGGCTCTCGAACTCTACGTATATCGAATGCATAATTATCAGAAGGCTGAAGAGTAAGCCTAAGGTTTCTAAGCCTTCCCTGTCGCCTGATCATCCTCCTAGATACTGTAAACGTGTATATCAGCCTGGATCAGAAACAGATTCCGTATTCCTCACATTATTGCGGATGTACCTTCAACCTACCGTAATCACGACTCTAGACTTTCTCAAACCTGCTCTAGACTTGATTAGTCGCCACAATACACGTCTGGAGTCTGTCGAAACGCTACAACTTCTACCGCCGCTAGTCACTGCACAAGACGTCCGCCGCCTCCTGATTGAGGCGCTACGAACTCCCATCTTTGACACGGCCGTCAATCGCTACATCAGCAAGGCTCGTGCCGAGCTGGTCGCCCGCAAACTGATGGTTTTACAGTCGAGGAGAGTCAAAGTTACTGACAGTCGCATGTTTGTGATCCTGGCTTATAAGCGAGCCTGTAATTGACTCCGCATTCCAGATGTCCGCAGTGTCATAAACGCATAGGCTCTAATAGTGTTATTGCCGTACATGCTCCTCGGTAAGACTTCTATAAGTTGGAACCCTGACTGAATCGCTGACTGCATTTAACTTCGCTAGTGGAGAAGTCACGCACTATCAATGTCGGGAATTGTTCTCCCGCAAGTTGAATGAACACAAACGATAGTAGGACTGTATGACATCCGATGGGCTAGTATCACATACGAAGGGTTTACTCCAATGATGATGGCTGGAATTCTGGTTGATTCAAAGTCCTATTGCAGATGCAGTATTGCATATTGTACAATGTGAATGGTAACTAGTAACCGTAGAAGCACAACAGCTAATATACTTTTTGCAAATACAGTATAAGTACAATAAGTCACAAACAATTCAGTGACACATTTCACAGTTACAAATACGTCCGTCGTTTTACACCTCGGACGACCTCCTTGACAATACGCAGCCAGTTCATGACTTTGTCCATTTCGTCCCAGGATCCGACAACGCCTGCTTCGATTTTGCGCAGTAGTAAACGGCGTAGAGCTCGCGTGTCCTCATCATCGTTTTCCATCATTGTTGGGGCAGCGGAAGCATGAGAGTAAGACGAATATACTGAGGATAGAGACATAACGCTTGGTTGCAAGGAGAGGAGGTTGGAGTACCCAAGAGCACCGGGTGTGCCCGGAATTCGTCGAACAGATTTTCCTCCATCTGACGAGTCACCGGCAGAAGGGGAATGGCGAAGGTTTGCGATCATGGCTTCCCGTTTCTAGATTATAAAATCAGAAACCAAAAAAATTAAACGAAATAGATACGACATACCTTAGAAGCCCTTTTAATAACCCGCTCGGCGCTTGTTATGGAATGATTAGCGAGAGTTATGAATTGCTCGGCCTGCATAAATGACAATCAGAATGTTTGTACTCAACGGATTTCGTTCCTTACTCACCGAATTCAGACATTGTAAGATAGTGAGGAGGTCACGTTGTGCTGCTCTGAGCACGATATGGGATGTGTGGAGGGCGCCATCGATCCCGACATAGATGGCATCGCAAGGTAGTCCAGAGAAATCCTTTATATCTCTAGCCTCCCTCCCTACGGCCCCATCCTCATCAATGTCCATGATTATCTCCAACTTAGCGGGCCGGTCATACGAGATTATGCGTTTGATCCAAGCTTTGATCTTCGAAGTGCCATGAGTAACGCTGTCTTTCTTCTCCAATTTTTTGTCGCTCTCTATCTCCCTGATTCTGTCCTCGACTTTCTTCTTTTTCTTGACAAGTTGTTTCAGTTTGGCGTCCGGCCGAGGACTGGCTGTCACATTCCCTTCCTTGTCAAATGCGGCAGTATGCTCAGCAATTTCGCGTTCGATTTCTGCAAGGTTTGCCAGATGAAAGTTATATGTCGATTTTGAGGGAAGACTTGCAGTCTCGCCCGATAGAGGTGTTGTTTGTATGGCAACAGAGGTGTGGTGGTCATCGATTTGAGCTGGTTTGGCAATGCTAGACGATCTGCTCCTGCTCCCCTGTGATGCTACAGCTGTATTTTCGGAATCTGCAGAGTCTCGGGGCTTGGAATATAGAGGCCACGGATCAAAGCCGCGCTCTCGCAGCCTGTCGCTGGCTGCCTGAGTGAGTAAGTCGAGGAGGTCACGAATTTTCTGAGACTTGTCTTGCAACTCTTGCACCTCCTTCGCTGCTTCCAGTACATGAGAACGGAAGTGATTCAGAATACGGTAGTTAAGCTCTGACGATTCACAGACAAGCTTGGTAACGTAGGCCAGATGTTCAGGATCGCTTTTATGGAGAATGGCGGGAGATGTCGCTCGTAGGTTAGAAAGGAGTTGGTGTATGGATCCCTCGACGTCAAAGTCCACGGGAGAATATAAAGAAACAGAATCTTCCAGTCCAGCAGGTTGCCATTCCGAGAAAGAAGCCAACGATGCGAAGGACCTCACAGGTCGAATGGTGCGAGAAGAAAGCGAGGACACGGATCGCAATTTTTCAGTGTCATCTCCAAAAGCCCCGCGGAATTCAGGTTTGCATACTTCTAAGGCAGTCAATCTACAAAAGGAAATGATTAAAGGGAAATGATAAGGCATTCAACCAGACTTACCCTCTAGAGTTCCGTAACTCGCGGATGTAACCAGTAGTGTCAAAGGAGAGGAAAATCATCAACAAGTTTATACAATTGCCACGCTCGGCGGCAATGTGAATACAAGTTTCGTCATTTTTATCTCTGGCAGACAAAGGTGCACGGAGATCATGGATAAGGTGTACAGTGAATTGATCCAACAATAATGCCAGTTCGGAATCTTCGACAGGGAGATTTGCAGATTGTGCGAGGATGTGGAGGGGGGTGTAGTGTTCCTCTGTTGTAAACAGGGAAACTTCAGCTCCGGCACAATAAAGCGCATCCAGAGCTTGTATACAGGGATACTCCATGGAGGCACAATAATGGATAGGAGCCCAGCCATGGGAATCAGGGCGATTTACGAGAACAGGGGCTGACATTGGGTACAAAGCGGCCGGAGAAGAAGGGGGAAGAGTGGGCGCGAAAAGTAATGAGTGTAGAAAAGACAAGTCCGAAGAAACAATTGATGAAATGAGCGTATCAGTCAATCTTGAAAGAGCTTTGTTCGTAAACATGGTTAAAGGCGGAGGCGCAAGGCAGTCAGATGGCAGCGAAGAAGTGGCGAGTTCCTGTAGGCCATCGGTCCAAAATAATAGCTTATTCCGATCCGCGGACTATTAGGCATGGTGTTAAGATGGTGATATGGGATTATGATAACTGGACGTACTTGGCTTTCCCGCCATCGATGGCGACGTAGAATGGATTCACACAGCCATAAAATTTGGGGATGGGCAAGGGCGAATTGAATAGATGTTCGGTGATTGCAATCTCGAAAATCAGGTCGAGCACCGTGGAAGAGCTATGGAACAAATCTTAGTACTTTTTCAATAAGGATCAGAGATAAGAACACGAACCAGACATTGCACTACGTCCAGATTGCTATCGCGAGCAGCATCTAGAAAGGGTGATCAGAAACGAGGAAATCTAGAGTTGAGGACTCTTACACATTAGTGCTGTTGCTCCGTGGGAGTCCATGCCGTCCACAGAAACCGTATGTGCGCTGTCCTCCAGGAGGAGTCTAACGGCGTCAGGCAAGTTTAGCCAAGCGGCCATACCCAGAGGGATAACACCATTCATAGAGCTTTGCGGAGCATTCAAGGTAAAGAGAGAGATATCGGGGTGCTTGAGGAGCAGCCGTATAGTGTTGAGGCGCTTTGGGGTCAAAAAGGACGCGTTGATATTTCGCCAGCTGTTATGACGAGGTAAATTTGCTGCCCTCATGAAGTCAAGAAATGATACGAACTGATTGCCAGCAACCGCGCACATAACCGCCGTCCTCCCAGCCTCGTCCAAGCCGTTAATATCAGCGCCCTTATCAAGCGCGCGACGGACGCCTTCGTCATCGCCCGCCATTGCAGCGAGATGCAAGCCAAAGTGATCAAATGAGTGTTGAACATGGTCCATCGTGTGTTAGGTGGATAAGTAGAAAGAACGTTAAAAGGTTCAAGAGAATGCAAGAGACAAGCAAGCGATGAAGCGGGAAGTAGAAGCCTCGAGACGCGCAATATGTATACTTTTCTGGTTTCGCCGAGTCGAGTCGCGTTATTGAATTTTCTTTTTGGGAGAAGAGTCGGAGACGCGCCAATATATAGCAGAAACACGTTCAATGGAATATGCATACCGGCACGCTCGGAGCACGAGGCCATTGTACTGTACGTATGTACCATCAGAAAAAAAAAGTGGGGGACCCTGAGAGAGTACTAAAAACATACAAATTTGGGTTATTTTGCTGTTATTCGGCTATCACCAGAGTACCGTAACCACTTCGTAACCTCAATGGGAAATAGTCGCCGATTGTTCCTAAGCGAGGCATGAGTCTTGCCTCAAGCCATTATTTTGTCAACGTGTACTGATCCAGACGACATATTGGTGCAGCGGGGACCGTCTGAGCAGCTCCGTTATTATTACCTTTGTAATATACGTATTCCCGCTGAGCTGCTGCATTATAACTTCAATATAAGTAGGCATCGGCGACTCACTACCTCCTGTCTCTTAGCTAGTGGGGTAGACAAATATGGAAAGTTGAAGGGTAAGTAAGTAGAGGCAAAAGATAATAATTGTAAGCGCCGACAACTCGCAGTCATATCCGATGGACCAGGCAGATGAACTCTCGACAAGCTAGGCTCAAATTGGGTTGGATGGCTGGAGCCAGATTCATGGTTATTGCGAAAACAGTCCGATCATAGAGTCCAGAGAAATATATCACCACGTTCCAGAATCCAATCCGACGACGGCGCCGCGGCATTGCGAAGTGCCGAGATATCGATATTTGATCTCTTTTATCCCAGCTTAATGAGAGTCTCAGGCGTGCTCAATATGATTGTTATTGTTAAGAATACGGATATGTAATGCGTAATAGAAGGGATGTGATAGGAGGCGAATGCAAAAGATATGATATATGTTTACATTAACGAAATGCAACAGCGAGTGGGGGCGATGTCGATGACGATAACAATTGACGATGACGATGACGGATTGGATAGCGAACTCCAAGAAAGAGGAAAAGAAAGGTAGGTGGAATAGAAACATGCGGGGAAACATGTACAGGATCCTGCTTGATCCCCAGATTGAGTCCTACAAGAAGGCGTCCCTAGATAATGTCCCCTTCACACAGATCTGATGTAAGGATAGAGAACCCCACTGGAACTCTTGTGAGCGACTCACCTTTACTTCATTGAAGTTCGCCACAGCCCTATCCAAATCCCATCCGTTCCCTGTCAAGCAATCCACAGCGTACTTGACGTTCAAACCAGTGCGTGCGCATATTTGCAGGACAAGGGGACGTTGCATTTCAGGCTAGAAAAGGGACGACGAACGCGTGAGTAAAATCTATCCGAGATACACGGGACTTGGAAGGACTTACGACAGCAGCGAGAGCTGCCTGCTGGTCTAGCGCCAATGTGGAAGCTTGTAACTCCGGTTGCTGAGTTTGAGCAGCAGCGCGGGATGCTTGTGCTTGCTGCTGGCGCGTGAGCGCCTGAACTAGCATGGGACCTGGCTTCCATGCTTCATGACTAGAGTATCCGCGGACAGTCCACTGGTCTGATAGAATAACGACTTCCCAGCCATTGGCTTTCGCGCTAAGAGATATGAAAAGGGTTAGTTTTCGTATCACTCTGAACGGAGGAACTTACCGAGACCCATCAGGTGCGGGAGCCAGGATGAAAGACCGGTCGAATGATCTAACTCCTTCCGTTCCAACTGTCCGAAGTGAATGAACATGATAAATAAGGTTAGGTCACTACCGTTGGCATTCGAAGATAACCACATACCCTCTGAGAACTGCCCATGAACAGTCAACAGGAGGCCCATACCCTGACCATGTACAACAGGAAAGGAGTCGATACAAAATTTTTCAGGTGGACCCCCTATGTCATGCTTCGTTCCGGGCAGATCCGCTAGCGCTTTGACAGCTTGCTCAGCTCCTATATGGAAGCTTTTCACAGCGGTGCCAGCACCAGTACCGATCCTCACAAGATTGCGAGACCCGCCCATACCGCCATCCATCCAAGGTTTCCAGTTTAGCTTGGTTTGGTTAGGCATGTCACGGGAGTATTGGAAGCCCTGCATTCGAGCTCTTGTAGGCACGGTCGTATTCAGGGAATACGAGAATGTCGCAGCGGGATCGTACGCGTCGAGGAGCGCTGTTCGTTGTGTGTCGAGCGTTGTGAAGAAGCTGAGTGAAAGTCAGGACTTGTACTTGCAAAGGGACAGCAGAGGCAACTGACCGTAAGAGGAAATTGCTGACGAGAGAGCCATCGACACCCGTAACAAATGAGGCACCCATCTCAAATGGGAATTTTGTTGCACTGGGCCGGTTGACCGAAGTGGAAGATGATGTCGACGGTTGTGGAACATCGAAGGAGATTTGGGCAATTGGCTCTTGGTCAAGAACCTGTAATGACGAGAACCGTTGTGCCATAATCCTAAAATCAAGTGTGATTGGTATCCTAAGCAATGGTAATTATAAGGATTGATTCCGCACTGTCGGTAACGGTCACCACGGCCATGCTGATACTCTAATTCCCGTACAGGATTTCCAAGAAGAACCAACTCGCGAAGGCTCAACATCTTCTGCTTCCGTTGGGAGATGCAGTCAAGGTCCTTCACTGAGCGTATATTGTTATTCTGCAACGAAAGGTTGACGAGATCGGGGAGGTAATGGTGGATATATGTAAGATGTTCTCCGGCAAGATTATTGTTGGCAAGGGATAACGTTTGTACCTAGCATTTGACAGGTGAACATAAGTATCGAAGAGCAATGAAAGAGGCATACTTTGGGCTTCAACTGGGAAGCAATCTTGTATAAGACTCCAGCATGGCGGGCGTCACCTCCATATCCAGGCGCCATGAGACTGAGTTTCTTCACAAGGTCATGGTCGACCAATGACTGCAGAGATGCAATTAGGATCGATTGCAAATACGGTATGCTTGAAGACATCGCGGGACATATTCGCACTGCTCCGAAATGCGTTCAGCTAATCAAATTGACAGCTCTTACCTCAAGATTAAGAAAGCGCGTCTCCGGATCATACCGTGACTTGACTACGTCTCTCCACTGATCCACAAGCTTGGCTTTAGCCACTGATGGACGTATTACTACCGGGGAGCTGCTTCCGGCAGTCGCAGACACGGCATTGCGTCGTATCCTTCCAGCAAGGGTTGGACGTGCAGCACCTTTAATTGCCAGAGGGTCGGAAGGACTGGAATGTGATGACGACACACGACTGGGACCCTAATATTTCAAGCGATCGGTTAGCTTCAGCACGTTTCTCCGCAGGTGAGAAATGAATGAAGGTGATAGAGAACAATTTGATTGTGGCCATGTGGCAAAAAGGAGAGTGAAATTGAGTAACTTACTGGTCGTGGACCAGACCCTAGAAGGTCTTTCTTGCTCGACACATCTGGTGCGCGAGATTTATGTGTGTGAGACCGAATCTTGGATGATCCTTTCCTGCCTCCTGGCCTGTCGGTGAGGTCTCGCATTGCGGTATCGCGGTCTATTAGACCGGCACTACGAAGGGCGGTGTTTGCTATAGTCCTCGAGCCGGGTGCTGGTGTTGGGCTGGAGAACATTTAATGTAGAATGCTAGTGACTGAGGACCAGAGTAGAAGGATGTGGAAAGATGTGGCGTCTGAACAAAAGGCGACAATGGAGTCAAAAAGGCAGTGCCGATCCGAATTTCCCACGATAACCCTATCTAATTAGGGTCCAGAAATCGTATTCCATTGCAACAGAGTCCAAAGGTAAAAGAGCACTACAGCGTATCCAACTTCAAAGGTGACGCGCCTAAAAATCATCAGGCTCACTCGCAGCTCCATCTTCGTCAAATAAGCAAGGACCCTGAAAAGTACCATCTATTTCCTGAAGTTTCAGCTTGAAGGGTGTAAACAATTCCATCGGCAGTGGTGACGAACGGTATGTCTCGTCTCCTTCAGCCCCGATGCCGGTGGGGAATGGGAACTCATCTGCGCAGTTTGTCCCTTCCAAACCTCGTGAAGAACATCTGATGCGGTCGTACGGATCTTTCCATGTCTCGACCAGTGCCACGGTCGATTTCGATGCAGCCAGTGAGAGTTTGAGGGACGCAGGTCTTGACATACCGGATGCGTTGTCAGTTGGGCTAAGCGTGGTTGATAAGAGGTGTTCCGCGGGGGCAGTATGGCGAGATGACACAAAGCTGTCATTCGCATCCTGAGCGGGCGGATCGGATCGAACAGATAATACAGGTTTTTCCGTGTCGAAAGTCACCCGCACGCGATTGTCTCCGTCACGCAAAGAGACACAACTGAGTGACGAGAACGAATAACTGCTCGAGGAAGGCGGATCCTTGGATCGCGGTGTGCTCTTTTCAGAGTTCTTCCGTTCCACCGATGATTGTTGCGCAGGAGCCAATTCATATGGGAGATGACCATTCGAGCACAACAACTTCCCATCCTGATTTAAATCGAACCTTCCAGATGCTGAAGATGAAGACCCACGCGACGGCGATGGATGAGCAGATAAAGCAAGTCTCGAGGCCGAAGTGTCGCGAAGAGAAGTCGCAGAAAACGATATGCTGGTCTTTTTTTCTTGATCATCCTGCCATGATTTAGGAGTATGCGATGCAGAGCTTGTTTCCACGGCATCATGTGCAAGTGTATGTGATTTGCGCCGAGAGGTAGGCGATAAACCCAATATGACGCCAATAGTATGCCAAGGATCCTCATGTTCGTATAAATTATTTGATGAGACAGACGGACGAGGAGCATGAGACACTGTAATTAGGTCATCGTGGGCGGAAAATTCGTTCGTGATATTGTTGCCAAAGCTACCAGATAAAAAATTGTGTTGTTGCTGACTGGGAGGCGTAACAGGTAAATTTTCATTGGAAGTTTCTGACAATACTCCCCAGCACCTGACGGAGTGATCTTCTGGCTGGCCAATCGAGCCACAGTATTCTGAGTGTACCCGAGAAGATGAGCCTGAGTGCTGATAATGAGTTGATGTATGTTCAGCTGCTGCAATGTTTCACGAGCTGACCTCAAATATAGAATGGTACTTACCTGGCAATATCACATGATCATCAAAGCCATTCGAACAAGTATGAAGTCCAGCCTCGAAGTCCGAATAACTAACATCAATATCTGTATCCGAGTTGAGGGAGGCTTCCCAAAAGCCCTTAGGCGCATCTTGCAGGTTTGCACTTCGACTAGACATATGCGCTAATTGTATCTCTAACGGGTCTGCCGCAGATACAGAATTCAGTGGGTCCAAGGGATTGTGTTTGCTGGCGGCAATATTGTGGGGCACTTCAGGACGTGTCTTCTTCTGTCGGATGTGAGAAACAGCTCGCAAGTAAATGATCAAAAACTCACCTGTCTTTTATGTCCTCCTTCACTGGATGGTTCCCATTCTTCTTGCCGCTTAGTTCCTCGAGATGATCTGTGAACTCTAATGGGCGTCTGATATCCCGAGAGACCAGCTAAATCAGGCAACAGGAGGATGCGATCCATAGTAGCTCGCAGAGATATCGCTGGGATTGCGGCGAAACGGTCTAGAGTGCAGACCAAAACATAGTTTCTTTGGTCACTCACGATCTGAGGTATCGAGCGCATCAATCACTTTCGAGCGTTGACTGCTGCTGCCTCCAGAGCTATGTTGCTGCGTCAGCATCAACCTTGAGTTTCTTGATCTAGGAGTACAAGGCGAAAAACGCGTCGGACTGGGAATAAAGCTCGATACACCATGATTCGGCGATGTATTAGTTTTGAGTCTTGCATGGGCCAAGTCGATGTTAGGGCGCTCTAATTCGCCTCCGTCTCCTCCTACGTACGAACTCGGCCCTCGTTGATTGCTTGCGATACCTTTCGATAACAGATCTAGACGTCGACGACCGAAGAACCCTTTCTGTAAGCGTCCAGTGGAGTCTTTGGCTCTTGCCCTGGCAGCATTGCTGAAATCATAGTGAACCACAGAATAAACCGTCACCGAGGAACTTACTAACCGCTTGCCTCCCATATAGTTGGCCCCAGGCATATTCTGTCCTCAAATCATAAATGAAGTGATCGATAAGTTCAAGTTCAACTTCTTGAAGTTCAAGTTAGTAGTAAGATTCCGGAAATTCTGCGGCGTCCAATGGCCCTCACACAACCAAACAGCGCTAGCAGAGTCGCAGTGGAACCTTCAGGCTTCAACGAACTCTGAGTCCAGTCTCACTTTCTATGAAATTCTACATATCCTATCGTTCTGAACTGCTATGATATTACAATATATCCTGCTACAATACGCGTCAAATACGTGCCTGTTGAGTCTCTTGAAAAGACGTGGCGGCAACGCCGGCATGTGGAGACTGACACAGTAACGACTGCCGACACCCCACATATGGACTTTTTTTCTCTGGTAAGCGGTGCAATGTATGAGTTGAATGTGGTCTCGCGGTTCTGTCCTTCTCGACATCCATCACTTGACCTACGTGATGTTTGGACTTTCTCTCTCTTTTCTGTTTTCACCATTTATAGTTGCTATTGCGTACCGTCCGAGTCGTCGCCTCTCGATGTAAAATTGAAAACTGGAACCTTCCGAGACGTGAATTCCACTACGCCTTGCCAGCAGTCGGTACCCATCACCAGGGTTTCCAACCCAGTCAGGGACCCTTCGCAGTTCGGTGATGCGTGTCCTCAACCCAGCATCAACTTGGGTGCACACATCAGTGAAGACTACCTTCACTTCAATGTATAATGCTCTTTGCTTTGAACTTGCTGTCTTAAGCTTGACAACGATTAGGTTTTAGGTACCAGGGCATCGATTTGAAGGCAAAGCTTCCTGTCTTATCACGTATGTCTTCTGCTAACATCTTCGCTGCACCCTCATTTTTACTTATGGACAGGGCGGTGCATATACCTCTGGGCTACTGGGATCCTTATCCCATAATTGTCCAGTGTTAATTGAAATTCTTAACAGCGCTGCTTCGATCCCTGCGTATGACCCCACCCGTAAGTAGTACACTTCGTGAATTGAATTGATATCAATATTAAATGACAACAGGAATCATTCAAAGCAGCTTGGCGATTCACAAACCAATCATATTTGTTTTTGTGTAAGGAGTGTCTTTATAGGAATTCGGATAGCCCATTTATTTCACCAGAAACTTTCGAGTCAACACTCTCGGTTTCGTGAATTGGCGGTTTCTCAACGCCACCAAGCTTTACGTTTGACACCTCGACTGCAGCTTGCAAGTGGTAGTCTTCCCCTTGAGGATCTCAACGCCGGATTGCAAGATCAGCGTCAGGCTTTGATTTTTGTTCATCAGAATATCGCCGACTTTGGCGGAGACCCATCCAAGGTATCTGTAGATATTGATGTATACATGAATGTTCATTCCGACTTGTCTGTAAGGTCACCATTTGGGGTCAAGTGAATTGGTATCTTCCTACTTCATCTCTGCTTACTGAGGTCTCATTTACTAGTCTCCTGGTGCTGGCGGTGTGCAATTCTACATCGTCTTCCCCGCTTCCCAAGCGCTATTCCAAGCTGATTGCTCCTCTGGCCCCTTGTTAGTGCTGAAATATCCATAAGGACTGATTTAAACTTCTACAGCAAAACCTCTCCTGACGTCACCACGTATGACGAGTTGGGCAAACCATTCTATCGCCTCCTGGCAGTAACTGGTTGTCTCGCAGGTAAAACGTGATCTCCTGCCTGCATCAAGTTCCGTTCGAGTTCAGGCTCAAAAGCCTACACTCATAAAGTTTGGCAACCTGCCATTGGCCCGCTAGGGAGCCTTATCCCGAAAGCGCATCAGCTCGGATTACTAACTTTCAGCGGGACATTCACATATTATTTCAAAGAGTTTATCCCTGCCCTGAAATGATCCTTTATCAGGAGGTATGTGCGTGCTTTGCCCTAGAAGTGCCCATTGATCGATGATTATATGGCAGTCGCACGTATATCTGAACTGGCGCTCCTCTTTGAGCCTATTCCAGCAGCCCAGGTAGAAATAAACTTCGCAGACCCGTTTCCGGACTTCTATCTCAACTTTGTTCATGATCCCAATCCTCGGCGTTCTTTGTTTCCCCGAAATTTCTCCACCACTCCATATTGATGACTCGTGCTTAAAGTTGACTGGCCTGCGTATACTCTACAATCCAGAAACGTCCTTCAGCTCCTACGAGATAATATAACTGTCATTCTCGACGGTAAGTACGGTATAAACTTTTTGTTTGTGTGACGGCGTACTTACAGGAATCTCTTATGCACATCCCCACGTCATCCCTGTTTTCATTGAATGCGTCCGATAACTCATCCCCTAACGCTGTTGAGGTGTCTCATCGCCCTAATCTCTGTCCCCAGTCGCAGTTGACCAGCTGTTTGCAAGGTGTCGAGATTACTACCAAATGTCTCGTGGATTTGAGTCCAGCTGCATATGGCAGTTCAGTGGTTTGATTATCCCACAATCTCAGAAAAGTTAGTTTGGTATCAGGTATTAGGAAAAGTCACATGAAGCACGACAAACGTCCATAACGTTTTGAACGTTTGGCTTCAAGATCGTCGGTGGGGGTTGGTATCGAGGCTACAACAAACGATGAACTAAGTCTTTGAAAGGCATAGATGGCCATTGGCGATGAACATGTCGTACATGCTGCATGCTGGAGAACATACAAACTACCAGCATTGGCCTGGCGACTGTGAGAAAGGACGCTTGCTTTGATTGAGAAGGACGTGCGTGACACACGGACTGTTAGAATGACAAATGTTATCCATAGTTTGAATAATGATAAGGGCGTCGTAAGATAAGAGGAAGCCGCCAGAGAACGGCCTGAGCACGCTGAAGAACGACGAAGCTAGTCATTCGAAAAAATCGGGGAAATACATGCAGCGAATCAAATTGACTATATGCCTGGTTGGTAGTGTGGAGACCCTCCGAGTCGTCATCGAGCTAGATGTCATGAATGCAGAAGGAACAAGGTGCGGCGAACGACGGTACAGCTGCCTGTTGGATTCGAGAGCTCTAGAAATTGGAGGTAGTTTGTCAAGATGGGAATGACGCAGACAGAGTGGAATGCCTCGAGAAGGCTATCTCAAGCCTGAGGCACTCACGCTCCACAAACTCTTCTAGCTATGCCACCGACCGCACTCTTGTTGTAAAAATCCAGTGGATTTGCGGAATGCGTGGCCCAGTCCTACATATACGCGAAAAGGGCACACAAGCAATACAATGATCCATTGAAAATCTGAAACTTCACTGAATGTTGACCATTTCCAACGAATAATACGTAACAAGATAAAGGTGTTCTTGCTCCGAGTCTATGCAATTTGAGCGGCCCATTAGGTCCTATTCTATGTGTCTCCAACGAGGTACGGTTGTCCTACCATCGACGTTCTACGTCACTAAGCAAATACCCCGTTATATTTTCAGAGCCTTTTGAAGTCCTGTTTGAACACTAGTTTCAAACTCATGCATGGGCGCTCGGAGGTGATCCATGATGCGTAATTAGTTTGCAAGCAAAGGCGATGCAAGAGGGTCGCGGTATTGCCCATCGTTGCCTTGGGATTCGGAGTTAGTACTTTTTCCAGTCACCACGCATATAAAAACACTATGCCGAATGCCAGGATTCCTCAGCTGTGCTCACCCCCTCATTCTCTTCGACGCTGGTAGTCTAGAGTCCGCACTCAAAAACAACATTCATCAGAAAGCTCTATATAAACATCGATGACCTTAAGAAATAGCACTTCTCTTCTTCTCGCTGCTTTGGTTCTTAATGCTGCCTTGGGCTCGTTAGCTGCGCCCTCAAAGTATGTTGTTTTTCAAGTGCTATCAGGGAAGGTGCTCATTCCAGCGAACAGGGTCACTCCAAGCGCAGATATAGAAGCTCGAGCCATCTCAGAACTCATAGCACATGAAGCTCGTGCTATCGTTGGGGATCAGGTTGAACCCCGGGAATATCCAAAGAACCGTCTAGTCCGCCGCCGCCTCGGTGTGGAGTCTCGTTCAGAACATCACCACAATCACCACAGCAGGAGCTCTTGGGACACCTTTCGATCAGAAATCGAGATTACGACTTCAAGACCCGTAAAGGTGGTAATTGTCGTCCTCATACACGGTCAACACCGACACAGGAAGCACTGTCCCTTCCGTCGTCATGGCTCATGCACTTGCAAACATCACAAACACGGAGAGTGGAACGGGTGGAAGCAGCCTGAGCATAAAGGTAATGATGGTTCTGCTCACGAACAATCCCCCGCCCAAAATGCCACGATGACAAAGCCCAGCGAACCTCCCTTCCCTTCTGCTCAAAACCCCGGATCGAAGGACATAAAACCCTCACCTACTCCTGACCCGGTGACAAAAGGAGGAGCGAATGGGGGAAAGTCTGCATTCACTGTGCAGCCTCCAGACATCCCTCCTTCAGGTGTTTCTTCTGGGAGCGAAAAGCTTTTGCAATCTGAGCAGCCGCTTACAGGACAGGGCAATGCCACTAACCCTAAGGGTAATTCAAATCTAAAACCTCCCGCCGAAGCGAAGCCAATCATCTCTGATGCTACATCCATCAAGGGTGACGGCAGCCCCAATCCCAGTTTCAATACCTCCGCCGGAGCGCCGCTTGACACTCCCCCTCCAGAAAAGAATGCGCTGGTAAACGACAAACCTTCCCCCTCGAACACACTCCCTTCTGTCCAGGGTTCTGATACAACGCCCAATAAAGGTGCTGACTCCAATGTCAGCCCTAGCCCTAGCTTGAATACCTTCGTCGGAATGCCACAACCTCCCAACAAGGTGTCTTCTTCAGATGGCCCCGCCGCTAGCGGTCCCGGAAGTGGCTAGAAATCGATTGCATCTGAAGAGGAAGGTGCAGTGGTTATTTCGAATGACGGAAAACCCTGCCTTACCTGAAACAGAACTCGTTGATAGGCAAAGGGTATGCCCCCATTCATATGCATTTGAGTCCTGGGTCGCAGCTAATACAGCTTATTTTTAGACTTATGTATGCGGTGATATCGATGATTTTGATGGAATGTTACTACTTATGTCGTCAGACTAGCGGGGCTCAAAGAGTAATGAATGATATCGATATACAGCAATGAAACTGTTTGCAACCCATTTAACTTGTTGCGGATGTGCTTCCGACATTGTAAGAGCCTCTGTAAGATGTATTGTTGAAGTTCAAGCAATTATCATAATCGTTTGAGTGCTGAACACGCGGTTACTGTTTCCATTAACTTGAAGTACACTCTGATGTGCGAGTTATAGTGACTTTTAGTAAGCGAAAATCATTACATAAGCTCCTCGATGATGGTGGCTGTGCGACTTTTGTCAGGTAAGTTCAGGCTAGGAGAGCTCCGAGTCATTGCCCTCTTATTGAGACTTGCAGATTCGGATTCAGTAACTCAAAATGGTCTCGTTCGTGATGGAAGAAAACTTATCAGTGTATCTGACCGGTTCTATACTAACCAAGGATAGCTGAAACGTCACCGAAGATGCCGTTCACTGAATATCTCGTTCCGTTGCTGATACTGGTCGTACATCGCGATGATATTAGGGTAAGTTTCAGCTCTGACGAGATAAAACATGGTACCACAGGTGCCACTCGGTAACAATCACGTTTGACCCAGGTCTTATTTCAAGCGGTGGTGTGCAATCAATGATCCGGTTCCAATATCGCAAATTCGGTCAACTTGGATACGGTTCCTGCACACCTATAAGACCCCCATGCAATCACGTAGAATCCTCAGCTGTGCTCACCCCCCATACTCCAGGCGCAGGTTGCCAAGAGTTTGTCCTCCCGCAAGTCGGCGTTCATTCTTCCTTGTCCTGTAGACGATATACACATTCGGATCCCACAATGTTATCGAACCCCTCCACGCTCATCCTTGCCACTTTGTTTGTCAATGCGGCTTCAACGCTTGGTGCTCCGATTAGGTATAGTAGCTGTCGCATGTACCGTGTTCCGTCATCTCATAATATCTTTCTATCTAGAATCACCAGAGCACTCGACGCCCTCGAAGGTCGAGGCTCTAAAGATTTGTACTCTAGCATTCACGCCCGCTTGAGTTATAGACAGTTTTTTGGCAGGGGAGCACGATCACGAATAGCCCGTCGTTCGCGGCTTATAGAGGATAGAGATAAAGAACCTGGCGTTCTTCCTCGCGTTATTGAGACTCGTGACACTTCTACTCTCGATGAGCCTCTTCATCGCAGATTTCCCCGTCGTATTCATTACGAGTACTACAAGAAGCGGCAACAAGTACCTCCTGATGGCACCAGCACTCCTACTGACACCAGCACTCCCACTGATACTGGCACTCCTACTCCCACCGACACCAGTACTCCCACTGATACTGGCACTCCTACTCCCACTGACACCAATACTCCCACTGACACCAGCACTCCCACTGATACTGGCACTCCCACTGGTACTGGCACTCCTACTCCTACTGACACCAGTACTCCTACTGACACCAGTACACCCACTGATACTGGCACTCCTACTCCCACTGATACCAGTACTCCCACGGACACCAACACTCCCACTGATACTGGCACTCCCACTGATACCAGCACTCCCACTTCCACCCCCACCTCATCACCATCCGATACTAGTACTCCTGCTGATACCAGCACTCCTACCGACACCAGTACTCCCACTGATGCTGGTACTCCTACTTCCACCCCTGCCTCATCACCATCCGACACTGGCACTCCTGCTGATACTAGCACTCCTACCGATACTAGCACTCCTACCGACACTAGCACTCCTACCGACACCAGTACTCCCACTGATACTGGCACTCCTTCCACCCCTACCTCATCACCATCCGACACCAGCACTCCTGCTGATACCAGTACTCCTACCGATACTAGCACTCCTACCGATACCAGTACTCCTACCGACACCAGTACTCCTACCGACACCAGTACTCCCACTGATACTGGCACTCCTTCCACCCCTACCTCGTCACCTACCGATACTAGCACTCCTACCGACACCACGTCCACCCCCACCGACAATTCTGCCTGCTCGGTTCCTACCACTCCACCGTCAGACACCAGCACTCCTGCTGATACTGGCACTCCTACCTCCACCCCTACCACGCCTCCGTCAGATACCAACACCGACACCGGGACTGGCACTCCTACTGACACCGGGACTCCCACTGACACCGGGACTCCCACTGACACCGGGACTCCCACTGACACCAGTACTCCTACGTCCACCCCCACTGATAATTCTGCCTGCCCGGTTCCTACCACTCCACCGTCAGACACCGGGACTCCCACAGACACTGGAACTGGCACTCCTACTGACACCAGCATTCCCACAGATACTGGAACTCCCACAGACACAGGCACTCCCACAGACACTGGAACTGGAACTCCCACAGACACAGGCACTGGTACTCCTACTGACACCGGGACTCCCACTGACACCAGCACTCCTAATGCCAGTCCTACCAATCCGCCGTCCTGTCCACTTCCCGCAGCTAAGCGTGCTTACAAGCGTCGTGAGACAGGCAGTGGTACTGTCCCACTGCCTGAGAAGCGTGGTCTTTCGTGGTTCCGTCCACGCAGCTACCGTCCACGCAGCCCTTCGGATAACCCTGACAACGCTACCTGCCTGGTTCCTCCTGATAACCCCACTCCTACTACCCCTATCACCCCATGTACATCAACCCCACTTCCTGCTGACACCTCAGCCAAGCGTGCTTACATACCTCGCGGAACGGGTAGCGATACTGTCTCGCTACCTGAGAAGCGCAGTCTTACAATGCACCGTCCGCGCGCTCTTCCATGGATGCGGTGGCTCAAGTGAGTTCTCTCCTCTATGTCTGCCAATCCCGGCAACTAAACGGCATCTTTCTTTTTTTCTTCTAGGCGAGAAGAATGGCCACCTGAAAAGCGGAGTCTTGCAGCGCACAATCCACGCTCCCTTCCGTGGAGAAGGCGGTTCAGGTGAGCGTATGTTCCCTGTCGAGTTTGTGACCACCGATATTTAACCACGTTTGACCCGCAGACGGGAGATACCCTTGGAGAAATGAATTTGCGGTTGTATGATATAGACTAGTCTGTGAGAATAAAGAGTACAAGTACTGTTGCAAATGCATTTTCAGTGTGATTGATCGTGCATAGAGGACGATACTTGTTCTGCCAGTAAGTTTGAAAAGAACATGGAACTTCGATCATATCAAGCGGGGTATGTAGTATGTAGTTTGATTATTGGGGAATGAATTATATTGCAGATGGTATACAGATGATTTAAATAAACAAATCTAGGTGTCTGGGACTCACTACTGGCAGCAACATTACTCGACACAACAACAAAAATACAGCAGCATCTACAGTACAGGGAATAATAGTTTATGACATGATATAGGGAAATACGAATATGTGGAACATCTGTTTGAACAAAAGATATGACATGGTTATGATTGCATTACGAAAAGTCCGGGGATCCATCCATGTATAAAACGTCAGGGCACCAAACGCTACCTAGTGAGGTAGGATCTTCAGACACCGCCCCCAGCGAGGATACATCTAGAAAGCAATAATTGTTAGATATAGGTGCGTCTATCGCGCGCTTCTCTGTGCTTCTTTCTCCTTCTCCTTCTTTCGTCTGCGCTTTTCTTCCTCGTGGCGTTTCTCTGCCTCCAACGCAAGCACATCTTCTCTCTTCGCAATTCGAGCACTAAACACACACGGCGTTAGGGATAAGAAGGCCAACATAAAACAGAACCTCAACCTTTGTTGTTCTTCCTTCTCCAAGATAGTCGCGTCAGCTTCCATGTCCTCATCATCACTAAAGACGTCCATCGAAACATAACTAGATCTGTTCCTGCCAAGAATTTGCCAGATCTCGTCTCGATAATCCGTAGAAGTAGCACGTCTCTTGGCTGGCGGCGGAGATTCAGAGCGACTCGGTGAACGAGAACGTTTCTTTCCAGCGGGGCCTATCGAACGAATAACATCTGAGGGAATAGAAGACTTGACGGATTTTCCGGCGTTATTCACCGTCTTCGAGAACTTGGCCTTCGTCAAGATGTTCGAAGAAAGAGATCGGGCAGAAGTCTCAGTAGACTTGTGACTCGCGCTAAGAGGACCCGCCGATTTGGCTGGTGCTGTCTTCAAGGGTGAAGATTTGCCAATAGGCGGGGACTTTTTCGACGTGCTCGCACTCAAGTTAAGAGTGCTAGAGTTGCTACCTTCTAGAGAGAATTCGAAAAGAAAGGTAAAAAGGACATAGGAACAATTGCCTCAAAAGACACTTACGCGAGGAAGGACTGTTCGCGCCCGAGTTGGCCGTAGAAGGATTGGACAACTTCTTTGCTGCATCCTTCTCCTTCTTCGAAGAGCCGAACCAGTCGGTAAACTCGCGGGCATCATCGCCATCAAGGACCTTGCCTTCTTTCGCCTTGGCGCGGTCCTGCAAAATCTCATCAATGGTACGGGTGTCCCGTTTCACTACGTTGAGTTTCGTCAAGGTGTTAGGCATGGCGGCAAGCCGCTCCTTCACCGACTTGGACCCAGAGTTCACATCTGAGCTCTGTGAAGTAGCGGTCACATCAATAGCGCCACCTGGCAGCCGTCTACCAGATTTCGAATACCCGCCAGCATGGGAAGAGCGCTTCGTGGTGTTGAACAGCTTTCGCATCTCCTGCTGCTGCTTTCTCTCGCGCTTCTCTTTCCTAGTCAAGAACTCAGGGGCGTCGTCTTCATCCTCAACTGGGAGTCGGCGTCTGCGTACTTCCTCTCGGTTCTGTGAAGACGACGTTGGCCATTTGGGCTCGGGAGAATCAGATCTAGAGGAGGAAGCAGCTTTGGCCTTTTTAGGGCCATATCTCAGCGCATCACGCTGTTCGTCTTCCCGTCGCCGTAGGGCAGCCTCCTTAGCTTTCTCTGCCTGTTCAGCACGCCTTTTCCGCTCCTCTTCCTGCCTCTGATCCTCAAAGTGCTTCATTCTCAACTTTCGTTCCATCTCTTGCTGCTTTTTATCCTGTTCCTCCTGTTGTTTCCGTTTAAGCTCCTCCTTCCGTTGTCGTTGGGCCAACGCAATTTGAACAGCACTTTGAGACTCTCTTGTCTGCGTGGCACTGAGGGCCATGAGAGCTTGGAAAGTGGCCATAGGAAGCCAAGGGATTATACAGGAGACAAGGGCGGAGCAGCAGGGGTTGAGTCGATGCCAGCTCTTCCGATGAACAAGGTTGTTGTCAGCCACACAGCAGCAATGTTTGTCCATGTTTATTGCCCCTTCCTTCAATTAGTAGTACTATCTATGAGTTATCTACGTCTCCAGATGGCAAGGTAGCTACTGGGTCCAGAGTTTTCGGGGCAGTAGTGATGCAACCACCATTGAAACACATACTACAGCCACTAGAACGTAATACACGAGATACCCACCAAGGTAGTTTTTCTCAATTGTTATCGAGAAAAGTGAATTTGCCGCTGCAGGGCCGATAGCTCTCATAATGCTCACAGTCATCTATCAATTGCTATTGCAGCGCATGTTGCTTCATTTAACAAAAAACGTACCTGACTCAACCCGTTGGTCGCCCCCAGAGATGCCCGGCTTGGTGAAGCTGCCGCGATGAATATAAAAATCGCGCCTGTAGGGTGACAATTGAAGGGATAGTGGTATAATAGGGGGGCGTGAAATCACTCACCATACGACAGACTCAGTCCTATAGAGATTACGGTCTGGAAAGCTACGACGGCCCACACCGTAGTGCTGAGACCTTGAGTCTTCGCTAAGTAGCTCATGAGAGGAAATGCAGCAAATGCGGGAAACGCCGACGCTATTCCGACTACAAAAACCTTTTTGGAGCCCCAATAATCATGAATTCTTGCGAAAAAGAGAACCTGGAATACTCCATTAAGGATACCATAGACAGACAATATCTGTCCGATGGTTGACGGAGGCATGCCAAGACCACCGAGTTCAATCGGGGTAGAATAGAAGAGAGGTTGAATTGCACGGAAGGCAATGTCCACGAGCGAGAGGAATGCGTAGTTTCCAGCTGCAATGATAACGCGTGGAGTCAAAAGAGAACGCAAAGGTACTGGTGTTGCAGGTTTGGGGATTGGTGAGCCCTGGGACCCCGCGACCTTTTGATAGACCTTGATCTCTTTATCATTCCGTGATTTGAAGAAACGTGAAAACGAAAGCGAGACTGGGTTGGTTTCCTTGAGAAACAGGAAAGTTACAACCCATGCCACAGCAGTATAGGTGGCAGGCACCGCGCATGGTAGAAAATAAGGATATTTCTTG